>JALPQI010020679.1:0-31034 GCA_025490895.1 Thaumatotibia leucotreta | reverse complement strand
GTTTTTTTTATTTTGAAGAGTCTTTATTTTTTTCCCTAATGTGGTAAACGTTACTGATATAGGGCGTGGTCGGTCGCCTTTCCTTCCAATCCTTCTGACTGCCTGCAGTTCCAACTCCGAGGTCGGTATTTTCATTATATTATTTAGGACATCAAGAATATTGTTTTGAAGGTGAAAGTATGTTTTTTCTGTTTCTTCAATGCCGAAAACCATCAAATTTCTCTGAACAGCATTTTTCTCTAATATATATAATCGTTTTTCTTGTTCCTCTATTTGGGTGCGCACAGTTCCCAAATCTGAGTTGAGTTCCATGAATTTCGAATCAATGTGGGAAGTAATTTTTGTACTTATTTTTTCCTCTAATCCTGATATTTGAGACACTTGTGTTTCTAATGAGGCAAATCTGTCCTTGAAGTCTTTTTTCATGTCGAGAATCAGTTTTTGTAATTCCTCCATCTTGGTCGTTGTGCTTTGTCAGTGGCGCCACTTGCGGTAGATAGCAGAGTTGTAGTAATATCAAGCTGAATATTTCGGTGCGGCGAGTAGCGGAACTAAGTTTCTAGTCCCTTGAAGCTACTACGAATTCTAAATTAGCTATTTTTACCAAAAATTACCCTTAAAATACTTAGAATAAAGCTTGAATCGTGACCAAAATGCTTATTTTTACAGAAATTAACGAGCTCAGAAAACACATTAATCTTATTCTAATTTCTGCGTTAATATCAGCCGAAATTGGATTTTAAATTTCTGTTGTCTAAAGGCAACAGAGTAGGTATTTTAACTAATATAACACGGTGCTTAGCCAAGTTGCCAATCGCTAACGCTTAATAATCAATCGTAAACGAAAGCTAGCTCTCTTTGTCGCACTAGTATGAAAGACTGACAGAGAGGGAAAACTACGATACGCTACTAAGCGTTAGCGATTGGCAACTTACTCTTTATTTTTTCTCTTTTTTATCATAATGTTTATTTTGAAAACTACAATTGTACATAGATTAAATCTAACTTATCTACTTAACCTAACCTATATCTAAGATTGGTGGGCTTAAAGCTCAGTTGTCTATCTTCGTCACATGAAAAAAGTACATAGTAAGGGCCTAAATCAAAATAAAAATCACGATCGCAATCGTGCTACGAAAGTTAGTGTCCTGTTGGTAAAAAGTTGTTATTTTCAATCAAATTATTTGTTTCATTAATTATTAATTCACAAGTCCATATTATTAAGAACAATTATGTCTATTTGTCCGATTTCTGCTAATAATTTTATAAAGCATTATTGTTTTTTGTATGGAAATCGAACCATAAAAGTGCATTTAAACCAAACGAGCGAATGCAACGAACGAATTTCGTAGAGTGGGGGATAGAATGAGCGAATGCTTTTTTGGACTAAATGCACCTTAAGAGCCCCGTTGAATCTCGACATTGCTGGCAACACATGTTTAATAAGTCTAGTGAAGGCCGGCAATCTTGCGCTACGTTCCCTTTATCGCTAGCCACCAACATTAACATTGCTGGATATTATATAAACATTATGTAAAGTAATCGGTTTATATTAGAAACTAGCGAACCGCCCGCTAGTTTCTAGCGTGGTGACGGCAATAAGAATACATTGTCACCACCCCAACTCTTCCCGTGGGTGTAGTAGGAGTCGAATAAGGGACTAATGTGTCACACACTTGACCCGGGTATGTCTGAAAACTACGACCAAGACCACCGGGGGATGGGCAGCAGCATCCCTAGATTGCGGTGGAAACACTGCGATCGCTAACCCGCTTGCCCAGCGTGGCGATTATGGGCATTTACCACATAATGCGTCTCCTAATGTATCGTATATGCATAGGCTAAGGAGATACCGTTGTCCAGCTGTGGACTGAAATGCTTGATCTGTCTATTAAATAAATCCATTTACAAAGCTAATTATTTTAAGACAAATTCAACTCCCGCGCTCGTAATTCGTCCATTATAGACCAACAATAGCGAAAAACACAATTTACTTAGTCATAGTTCATTATCTCTTTTATATTATACTTAATACTAATGTTCTACATTACTTTAGTCTGACAAAGTCTTTGTCACTGCGGATTACATGTTTCGTATGAAAGCCTTCTCAAATTTCTAGATTCGAAGGCTTTTAATCCGAATTTCTTTTCTAATTTGTAACCTAAATTAGACGTAAATTACCTTTTTAGTACAGATGGTGCCTTTTTAAGGCTCTAGTGCGAGAAATGGCTCATATTACGTCAGGTCCAAAACTTCGGAGGGCCATCTGCACTAAAAAACGTCGTACAAGACATGTACAAAAATGAAATTCGTAACTCGTGTCGATTTAAAACAATCCCATCGGTCGTGATTTAGAACATCGCCACTCGTTTCTAATTTCATGTTTTTTGAACTTTTGTCGTAATGTACGTTACCAGGGCGGCAGCACTGAGGCGTCAGGTCCAGAAACTTGTCTGAATTCTCAGAGCGCCTATAGTTTCGTTTTTAAATGTTTTATGTGAGTTACCTAATAAAATTATACAAAGAAATAAAAATACTTTCTAGTTCGTTTTTCTTTTGCCGTATGGTGACGGCAGTAAGAATACATTAATTGTCACCACCCCAACTCCTCCTGCGGGTGTCGTAAGAGTCGACTAAGGGATTGAGTGACACTGATCATTATTTGATAAAATATTGATGATGGGCAGCAGCGTCATCATAGTGGACACATTACTGCGATCGCCAATCCGCTTGCCCAGCGTGGCGATTATGGGCATTTACCTCCTAATGCGTCTATACACATAGATAATCTGGAGAAGCTTACGTCAAGCAGTGGACTATCATGGGCTGATGATGAATATTATTTCAGTGTCAAAAGTTGTTACACAAAAACTTTACTTAGTAACACAAAAATTGTGTCGTTAAATTTAGTTTTTATTAAAAGCCTTTAATATTTCCGCAATCGACTTTTAAATAATCACCACATTACAATATTTTAAGATCAGTTTCAACCGATTTCTCCAAGATCCCCGATTTGTTTCCGTCATTAGTTTCCTATCATCAAATCCTACTTTCTAAATGCAAATGCTTGTAAATGAATTAAGATTACCAAAAGCGCCACACATGTACCTATAACATTTGAAGAGATCCCTCGATTTCTCCAAGATCCCATCATCAGACCTTAACTTGGTGCCAATGGGACCATCTTGGGGTAATACCTGTTCGATAAAAAAATTGGTTCACAATTCTAGAAGAAATCGATTGACATATGAAGGGTCCACGAAAAAAACATGTCCAGTGCATAAAAAAAACATAGAAAATTCACACCTTATTCTGTTAAGTAAGGTAGTTTTTCCTTCTGTAATTTGAATGCTTAATCAAGCATGTTCTTTCCGTGGACCCTTCATATTGTTTTAAAAACTAAGTATAAGGATCTTTTTTACGATGAGTATTCAGATAACATTGTAAGTAATATACGTGTTGTTTTATGAAACGAGCCAAAGGTGAGTTTCATAATAGAAACGAATGTTTAACAATAATATAATTATGAACTACATTCGTCAATCTCTATCGTAACTAATTAAATGTCATTTCATGTCAAATAGTTGCTACACTATATTAAGTTTGTAGTTCACGTCAAAGCGATGACATACCTTGTGTATTATGGGTATCCCGACACATTTAAACCATGCGAATGCCAAAAACCACTAAAGTGGTCGTGTGTCGTCATGCCACGCCAGCAGTCACCAAAGTGGTCATCCACGCTGTCACAGTAACTGTCTTACTGACAGATACATTTTTAACCGAATTTAAAAAAAAGGAATAGGTTTATCAATTCGACTGATTTTTATGCTACCCGATATCTCCGAGAATCGTGAACTGATTTTTTTTTGTGATCGAACGTGTATGTATAACCCCGAGAGGGTCCCGTTGGCACCAAGTTGATGAGTCTGATGATGGGATCTTGGAGAAATCGAGGGATCTCTTTAGTAAATGTTATAGGTACACGTATAGCGCTTTTGGTAATTTTCATTCATTTACAAGAATTTGCATTCAGAAAGTAGGATTTGAGGAAACCAATGGTGGAAACAAATCGGGGATCTTGGAGAAATCGGTTGAAGTAGGGTTCCTACCGATGTATGGAGGTTCAAAAGGGAGCCTTTTCTTCAGTCTTATTGCTGAAATAGTTTTTTGGGGTCGGAACTATGGGTGCAAAACTTTACCAAAACTTCAAAATTGACATATGGGAACACTTAATCCAAGAAAAATACGAATATTATTGAAAAAATTGTATCCAATTTTATTCCCTATCTCGGAATCTTCAACTAAAAATGTGTGGGTGTGTAGATATGTATATTTTATAGATCTTATATGCTCTTTCATGACCATTTGACAAGTTTTGTTAAAGTTTTGCACCCATAGTTCCGACCCCTTATGATAATGAATAAAAATTTAAATAGTTCTGTCGCTATGGGATATATCGTGGCGTCCGGAGCGTTCAAAGATATCTGAACATGTCTTTGTTGCCATATGAATAGAGGCGTGTTCAGATATTTTTGAGCGCTCCATCTGCGATAGGTACATTGGTCATTCACTGAGGCCCAAAAGTTCCAACTAAAGGTTTGCCAGCGAGCGATGGAGCGTAGCATATTAGGTGTTCGAAGAACTGACCGAATCAGAAACACGGACCTACGTCGGTGTCAAGACTGCCAAGCTGAAACGGGACTGGGCCGGACATGTCTGCCGTATGCACCCGGAAAGATGGGCCAAATCACTCACTGAGTGGATCCCACACGATGGCCAACGGAGCAGAGGCAGACCAAAAAGGAGATGGCGGGTCGACTTGGACGCGTTCTGCGGAGAATCGTGGGAACTTGCCAACAACAGGACTGAGTGGAAAACGAGAGGGGAGGCCTTTGCCCAACAGTGGGACACACAATAGCAGGCTAATAAAAAATATAAAAAACTGCGATACAACATACATCTGATGGCGACTGTACTGGATGCTTAGCCAAGTGGCCTATTGCTGTACCTGGTCTATGTCTGGTTTTTTCCTTGATAAAAAAAAAGAAAGAGTAAAATTCATGGGGTCCCAGCGCACGAAAATTGTTTGCTGAGATCGCGAAACGGCTGGTTGACGTAACTAAAGACCGAAGAGCTGGCGACTTCCTCGCACAACACATCAGTATTGCAATACAGCGAGGAAATGCCGCCAGCATCCTCGGTACAGTCGAAGACAAAATAAGGGGTATACAAAAACGTTCAAAAATATGTCCCAGTGCACTCTAATTCTGTGTAATAAGAACGTCGTAACATATTTATGAACGGATTCTTTCGATACTTATTTTTGCACTTGACTGTACAATACCACAAGCCCATGGACATAGCGATCATAAAATCGCCTATGCGCTGTCTACCCTGAGGACTTAGATGGATTGCCTCTATGCCAGTAATTAAACCGGCTATCTTACCCTCAAATTGTAACACAGTAGTGCAAACACTGCTATTTATCGGCAGGTTAACGGGTAAGACGGTGGTAACTATCCGGGCGGACCCTGCACGAGGTCCTACCACCAGCAACTACTTTTGTACAATAGATCCAATTATGGTCAATTGAGTAAATTAAATACGCTTTATAAAGACTTACATCTGGAGCATAGCTTTGTACGGAAGCGAGACGTGAACATTAACTCAAAGAGAGGGAGAGGTAGTGTGCATTTGAACTGCGGTGCTGGAAGAGGATGGAAGGTATAAGTTGGACTGAGAGAACGAATGAGGAAGTATTGGATAAGATAGGGGAGAAGAGATCTCTAATGAAGACGATTAAGAACAGACGAGGAATTATGTTGGAGCACCTGTTACGATATGACAATTATATTAAAACTGTAATCGAAGGAAAAGTGGAAGGGAAGAGCCGAGGGAGACCAAGGTGAGCATTTTTTGACCAAGTGAAGGAGAAATTAATGTAGTGTCGTATCAGGAGCCGTTTATTTCACCGACAAGCTGAATTGGAGACCATTTTGTGGCACTTAGTTTTTTTACTTGCATTTATGTTTATATTTGTTTTAATGTCTATGTTGTGTCATAAATAAATGTTTTTTCTTTCTTTTTTTTCTTTCTTTCTTTACAAGAGCCAGGCTCTTAAGTAGAAGAAGAGTAAATTAATTGTTTTTTTTCCGAAGCAAAGTTTTTACATAATTACATTTGTCTTACTGTACTTAAATCATAGGTTGAATCTGTGGTCTACGATGTGAAGAGGTTTCTGAAAACTTACCTGAAACAAAAAAATGGTTTTTATTAATAAAAAAATGGATATCTTAAACAAATCAAACCTAGTCTCACGGAGAATTAATAATTGCACCTATTCATTATAATTGATGATCAAACGAACTTACCAAGTGAAGTTCGATCACAATTATGTGAGCAACTTCATTCGACGCGATTTAAGGTTTACATATTGTAGTAGCGCCCCACGCATCAGCCTTGCACGGTGTTTAAAGGTTTTTTTTTTTTTTTTTTATGTTAGCAACACTAAAAACATTCCCACTATCTTTCACCCCCTCTATCGGGGTTCCATAGTCGGCTCACTGACTGCCTCGTTCGAATCATTTTGTTTACAGTAGTATTAATGTTGAGAATTTATTTAACTTTTTGTTATAAGTGGGTAGGGTGACGTTAGACAAAACTGTCCTTTAATATTGAGGGTGGGTTGTTATAAATCGCGTCGAATGAAGTTGCTCACATAATTGTGATCGAACTTCACTTGGTAAGTTCGTTTGATCATCAATTATATTTCACAACTTCATTCTTTGCGATTTAAGGTTTACATATTGTAGGATGTTCAGAGCACAAATGTGAAATAAATCTCAAACGCAGAGACGAAACGTAAAATAAACAGTAAAGGTACTCTCAGAACAGCAAATCTTTTATTAGGTAAGTTTAAAATAAACTAAAGTTTTAATTCTTATTTTGATTTAGGTATTTAACATTATGCTAATCATGGTTATTATAAAATGTATGAATAATTTTAATTTTACAGGTTTTTTGACGATGACGACAAATATCTTAGCAAATTGATAGCAATCATCTACGATTTCATTATTATGAAACTAGGCAAAAATAAAAGAAAAAATCGCTTCAACTGGCAATTTTGCGTATGATGTCTACACTGACAACGAACTTGTTGGCTATACCAACATAGAAGTGGCAGAATGCCTAGTGCTATACTGTGCAGTGAACATAATATGTGTTGATACCACTATTGTGAAATCCAGCGACTCAATATTTGCGATGAGTCTTTGGCATATGTTTTTTTTTTTTTTGTAACTGATAAATAAAGTGTCTATGTTGAAACCGCAAAGTGAATTAGTTATTATTTTAGTACGTCTGTATACATTGAGATGACAAAGTTCTGGTTTCTCGTCAAAAAATGGAAGTTAATATCGGTTGTGTACAATTCCGCCGAGAATTTTTATTATAAATTTCGGAAGTAGTTGTACTTCTGTGTGTGTGTCAATATTTTGTGTTCGGATCAATATAAAGATTTGTACGCAGTGTGCGGTAGCCAGGGCCAATAAAAGAAGTGTTTCTAGATCTTCATTAGGCCATTTACGTGTCAAAAAATTTAGCATCTCGCTAGAATGTGTTTTTTCCAATAATGACAGCGCATATCTATAATTATTAATAGTTCCATATTTGAATCAAATATTTGGATGGAGTTGTATGGATTCTGAAACCAATAACTTTTCAAAGAATGGAAGCCAGGGTTGTGTTGGCCAATGCATTTTTAAAATGAAGTCTGTTAATTAAAGCGAATGAAGGAAATGCATAAAAAGTTTTAAGTTTCTGCTGGAAAAGCGTTACTTTATTATTATATTTTTATTGTAAAAGCGTATTTGAGGCAATATTGTTTTTAATCGGCTTGCAAATAAATCTACTTCCGGTTCAACAAGTATTTGTTTTATTTGTTTATAGGCATAATTTCCTAACTCCCATGCAGTCGCTAAATTATCTACGAGATAATTGATCAGCGTGTATATTTTTCTTAGTGTTTATGTATGAAGCAAAAAACATAATTTCACAATTGTATATATTATGGGCAAAAACATTTTTAAGCCAAAAACGCTACTTTTAATTTCAAATTATTAATGTGACATCTTAGTTCCGTATCTTTCCAATAACAGTGTGCTTCTTTACCAACGTTGAAAGCTCCCCAGCCAGTAGTGGAAGCATTAGAAAATAATTATTATTGCTTGAATCTGATTTTAACCTGAAGGGATTAAATTTTAGTTATGTCCACCACATTTGCAGAGGTACGATGACTAATTAATTTTGCGATATTCCGTAATTTATACTTTATTAACTTCTGACGACGGGACGGTAGTCTTAATTGCATATAATAGTTTCGAATTGAATATAAATAACAAAATATAAATAACTCTTTGCATCCAAGGTATTCATAAACTAGTTTTAGAATCCTTGTAAATATGTACGGTGATCATGATTAAACCATCGCTAAACAATTAAATTCATATAAAATATCCAACATAAATTGGAGATAATATTTTCCGTGTGGTTCGTAAACGGGTATTAAATAATACGCATCTTATAAGTCTATTGGAGACACATGTAACAATTATTTTTTATTAATTTTGAAGCTGTGTGGTAATCTTCCATTTGAAAATGTGGTGGTTTTTACAAATGTATTCATACATTTTAAATTTAATATATCAATATTATTAACAGTAAGGGTACAATGTCACGTCATCTGTTAGCATATTTTAGTAAGTATTAAATACGTGTAACAGAAGATCCAGCAAGGAATTTGTTGGTGTGATGGCGTTGATTTAACACTTTGAGCGCGGGGAACTCTCGAGGGGAGTTCTCTGTGGGAGGTCAATTTTTGCTAAAAAGCGGAAAAAATCACGGGATCGGCTATGAGCGTAGCGCGTAGCACTCGTCCGCAATGAAATTGTTAACAGTTTATTAATAGACATTTTGTAATCAAGTTTTTCTTGTTCATATTTAGATTATTAGGTAGAAATAGGAGGTGATAATGATAAAATAGACATCTCTTGACCCTCCATGATAAAATAACGGGATCACTAGTTGACCAGGACCCTGATTTCTGACCAGGAGCGAGAGGAGTGCAGCAGACGTCCAGTGTATTGTACCTCGTGTGTTATTGTTTCTGCTCGTATATGCGAGGCGTGCGCACGCGCTCGCGGCCCCTGCGGTAGCAGGCGCTGTAGCTGGCGGCGGGCGACGGCGCCGGCGCGGGCAGCGCTGCGGCACGATGGCGCCCTGCATCCGGCGAGGGATATGTCGTGTTCCGATGCAGAGTGTTGTAGTTTACATGACCTCTCTGACGGCGGTGTCAATTCTTCATGATGAAATTTTCTTTATTAAATAAATTATACAGTTAATGTGTATCTTTCTTTTAAATGTATTAACGGTCTACGCTTTAGCTTATTAGTCTCGCTCTGCATTATTTACAGTAACTTATCCTTTAAATTTGCATTTATTGCAGAAATGCCAAAATTCCTTCTCGTTTTTGTCTGTATAAAATGAGAATCGCATAGAACACGACATGCGTCGCTTATAGGTTTTAGAAGGAGTATGACTAGAAGGTGGCAATTGGCCATATATGACCTTCTTCAGCTAGTTTGTCCAGTCGATTGACGATTTCCTCGTCCAATTTTATTTCCTCGAGCGAGAACAGTGTGCATTCAGTGGGTACATTCTGGTGCCGATGACCGGTTGACGTGTCAGGTTGAAAAGATGTCGTGCGTACAGAATCTGGGCTGGGCTGTGCTGATGGTGCTCGTGTGATGATCCCAAAATTGGAGATACAGGCGTACATAGCTAAATTGTTAGCTAGTTTGGCGTAACAGTACCTTTGTATGGTTACCCTTTAAACGTGACAGTAACAGCCCCATTTGGCACTACGCATACGATTAAGTTTTCCTTTTGTTTCTATTTTTAGCATCAAATAGACATTTTTCATTTCATTTCATCAGCGTTGTAGAAACTGGACCTTGCTGAAATTCAGCGGTAGCTACATATTCGGACAGTATCTGCCCGATTTGGCAGTAACGCATCAGTGTTGCGAAAACTGCGTTGTAGAAATTCAGCGTCAGCTATTGTTAGCTAGCTTGGTGTAACAGTACCTTTCTATGGTTACTGGTTTAGTCTTAAAACATGAGTAGCATGACAGTATCTGCCCGGTTTGGCAGTAACGTATCAGCGTTGCAGAAAACTCTGCGTTGCAGAAACTCGGCCTTGCGTTGTAGAAATTCAGCATCAGCTATTGTTAGCTAGCTTGGCGTCGACGTTGTTAGAAACTCGACGTTGAAGAAAACTCGGTGGCGTTGCATATATTCGGCGTTAGCTATTGCTAGCTAGCTTGGCGTAACAGTACCTTTGGGCTACTTGTTACCCTTTATGCATGACAGTATCTGCCCTATTAGCAGTAACGTATCAGCGTTGTAAATATTCTGCGTTGCAGAAACTCGGCGTTGCAGAAACTCGACGTTGAAGAAAACTCGACGTTGAAGAAAACTCGGCGTTGAAGAAAACTCGGCGTTGCATATATTCGGCGTTAGCTATTGTTAGCTAGCTTGGCGTAACAGTACCTTTGGGCTACTTGTAACCCTTTAAGCCATGACAGTATCTGCCCCAGTAACGTATCAGCGTTGTAAATATTCTGCGTTGCAGAAAACTCGACGTTGAAGACTTTAAGCATGACAGTATCTGCCCTGTTAGCAGTAACGTATCAGCATTGTAAATATTCTGCGTTGCAGAAAACTCGACGTTGAAGACTTTAAGCATGACAGTATCTGCCCTGTTAGCAGTAACGTATCAGCATTGTAAATATTCTGCGTTGCAGAAAACTCGACGTTGGAGACTTTAAGCATGACGGTATCTGCCCTGTTAGCAGTAACGTATCAGCATTGTAAATATTCTGCGTTGCAGAAAACTCGACGTTGAAGACTTTAAGCATGACAGTATCTGCCCTGTTAGCAGTAACGTATCAGCATTGTAAATATTCTGCGTTGCAGAAAACTCGACGTTGAAGACTTTGAGCATGACAGTATCTGCCCTGTTAGCAGTAACGTATCAGCATTGTAAATATTCTGCGTTGCAGAAAACTCGACGTTGGAGACTTTAAGCATGACAGTATCTGCCCTGTTAGCAGTAACGTATCAGCGTTGCAGAAACTCTGCGTTTTAAAAACTCGGCGTTGAAGATAACTCGGCGTTGAAGATAACTCGGCGTTGAAGATAACTCGGCGTTGAAGAAAATTCGGCGTGTTGCTTGACGTGCGAAGGCTTGAGCACGGAAACGTTGAATGATTCGAACGAGGCAGTCAGTGAGCCGACTATGGAACCCCGATAGAGGGGGTGAAAGATAGTGGGAATGTTTTTAGTGTTGCTAACATAAAAAAAAAAAAAAAAAAAAAACCTTTAAACACCGTGCAAGGCTGATGCGTGGGGCGCTGCTACAATATGTAAACCTTAAATCGCAAAGAATGAAGTTGTGAAATATAATTCAGACAAGTTTCTGTAACTGACGCCTCAGTCGCCTCGTGGGCTTAGCACATGATTGATGCGAGAATATGACGCCGCGCGCCGCTAAGTAGACTATCCGTCCGTCTCTTATTAATGTTGTTAGTAAAAGACGGGAAATCTATCTCGCAGCGACATACTGTCGCACCAATCTTGTGCTAAGCGTACTGGTGAATTTCAGAAAACCCACATTGCCACGCACTAAAAAGGTAATTTATGTCTATTTTAAGTTACAAATTAGAAAAGAAATTTGGATTAAAAGCCTTCGAAATCTAGAAATTTGAGAAGGCTTTCATACGAAACATGTAATCCGCAATGACAAAGACTTTGTCAGACTCAGACTAAAGTAATGTAGAACATTAGTATTAAGTATAATATAAAAGAGATAATGAACAAAAGGACTAAGTAAATTGTGTTTTTCACTATTGTTGGTCTATAATGGACGAATTACGAGAGCGGGGGTTGAATTTGTCTTAAAATAATTAGCTTTGTAATAGTATTTTATGTGACTGGTTCATCATGCCTAATTATGAACAGTTGCATGCATAACTTTATCTACATGCATATAATAAGTTTTCTACAATATGTTTATTTTTGTGGCAGCAAATTATTGGTCACGGTTGTAGTGGCGTCCCGGATTTCTGGTGGCGTTTCACACATTTCAACATCACTGTCTTCGTCGTCATAACACTCATAACTTATTTTTCAGTGTAAATATTTCACAACTCGATAATATTTAACTTTCAAGTCAACAGTCCAAAAAAGTTGGATGTTTGAAACAATTCAATCAAAACAAATTACTGACATTAGTTTTTTTTTATTCATAGACAAGGTAAGGTCTTGAGTCGATATCGATTCTCAATATTCGAGATTTAGAAGAATGTATGGAATATGAATTTTAATGTGAATGAAATTACAAATCGATTAATTCGATAATCGAAATTAAAGTGTGATGTTTCTTTAATTGTACCATAACTTTTTATTTCCATTGTGATCTCAATGTTAGATTTTAATTAAGTTTACGCACTGACCCGCTCCTATGAAATGGTTTTCACGGAAGACCAGCGTCAAGGTACCTAACAAGTATCTTGACATAAAGCTGAGTGAAAACCTTTTCAGTGACGCTTTAAAATTAATGATATGTTATAGTTTGTACCTATGTTTGTATTTTAAGCGCACTGAATAAATTATTTTTCTTTCTTTCTTCTTTCTTTCTTTCTTTCTTTTTAACAGAATGTTCGAAATTTATTTGTGATTAAGATATCGGTTACCGATATCGTAAAGTAAAAATTATGAATATTATGATACACCCACAGATACAGATTTCTTAAAGTAGTCTATTTGCTTACCGCCGCTAAACATATTGTAGATAACTTATGATATGGATGTAGATAAATGGATCTATTTAATAGACAAATCAAGTATCATCAGCCTATATTAGTCCACTGTTGGACATCGGCCTCTCCTTACCCTATGTGTATGGACGCATTAGGAGGTAAATGCCCATAATCGCCACGCTGGGCAAGCGGGTTAGCGATCGCAGTGTTTCCATCACACTCAGGGATGCTGCTGCCCATCCCCCGGTGGTATTGGTCGTAGTTTTCGGGTACCCGGGTCAAGTGTATGATCCGTAACACTTTAGTCCCTTATTCGACTCCTACGACACCCACGGGAAGAGTTGGGGTGGTGACAAATGTGTTATTATTGCCGTCACCACGCTAGAAACTAGCGGGTGGTTTGCTAGTTTCTAATATAAACCGATTACTTTACATAATGTTATTATAATATCCAGTAACGTTAATGTTAGTGGCCTTCACTTGACATATTAAACATGTGTTGCCAGCAATGTCGAGATTCAACGGGGCTCTTAAGGTGCATTTAGACCAAACAAGCATTCGCTCATTCTATCCCCCACTCTACAAAATTCGTTTGTTGCACAAAACGTGATTCGTCGATTTTGTAGAGTGGGGGATAGAATAAGCGAATGCTCGTTTGGTTTAAATGCCCCTTTTTGGTTCGACTTCCATACAAAAATGTATAATACTTTATAAAATCATTCGGACAAATTGTTCTTAATAATATGGACTTGACTCCAAAGTTGATTAAATTATTAATTAATGAAACAAATAATTTGGTTGAAAGTAACAACTTTGACCAACAGGACACTAACTTTCGTAGCAGAATTGATGCGACCGTGATTTTTATTTCGATTTAGGCCCTAACTATGTACTTTTTTTATGTGACGAAGGTAGACAATTGAGCTCTCAGCCCACCTGATGGAAAGCGGGAATTGAGGCCCTTGGACATCGTGATCAAAAAATCGCCTATGCGCTGCCTACCCTGAGGACTTACATGGATTGCCTCTATGCCAGTAATTACACTGACTATCTTAGGTACCCCCAACCCGAAACACAGCAGTGCAAACACTACTGCTATTTAGCGGCAGGTTAACGGGTAAAATAAAAAAAAAAGAAATAAAATTAAATACGCTTTATAAAGACTTACATCTGGAGCATAGCTTTGTACGGAAGCGAGACGTGGACATTAACTCAAAGAGACAGGGAGAGGTTGTGTGCATTTCTGGAGGCGGATGGAGGGTATAAATTGGACTGAGAAAACGAATGAGGAAGTATTGGATAAGATAGGGGAGAAGAGATCTCTAATGAAGACGATTGAGAACAGACGAGGAATTATGTAGGGGCACCTGTTACGCCATGACAATTACATTAAAACTTTAATCGAAGGAAAAGTGGAAGGAAAGAGCCGAGGGAGACCAAGGCGAGCATATTTGGACCAAGTGAAGGAGAAAATTAATGTAGTGTCGTATCAGGAGCTCAAAACATTGGCAGGACAACGAGCGGAATGATGTTTACCTCACCGACAAGAGCCAGGCTCTTAAGTAGAAGAAAAGTAAATTTAATTGTTTTTTCCGAAGCAAAGTATTTACATAATTACATATGTCTTACTGCACTTGAATCATAGGTTGAATCTGTGGTCTGCGATGTGAAGAGGTTTCTGAAAACTTACCTGAAACAAAAACATGTCTTTTATTAATAAAAAAAAATACATCTTAAACAAGTCGAAACTAGTTTCATGGAGTTTTCATAATTGCACCCATTCATTATAATTTAATACATGAACCTGATTGATTACTTACAATGTTATAATCTATTTTAAAAGAAGTGCTTATTATTTTTATATTAACACACGTTTATTTAACTTATAACTACGTATGTAAAGGGGAATTTAGACCAAACGAGTATTCGCTCATTCTAACCCACACTCTACGAAATTCGTTCGTTACACAAAACGTGATTCGTCGATATTCGTTGATTTCGTAGAGTGGGGGATAGAAAGAGCGAATGCTTGTTTGGTCTAAATCCACCTTAAGAAAATCTTGGAATCCTAATTTATGACCCACGTCTCGGTCTTAGATTAAGATGAAAATTTGCACACGCTCCGAGTTCTGATGACAATACACGACTAGCTAAGAAACGTCATTACAAATCCAATATGGCGGCCTCCCCAAGATGGCGGACTTGCTGTTTGGAATCCACCTCCATGGTATGGGTATCCAATGAAAGGGTTTGCTATCAGAAACACGAAAAGCGTGTTTATAATTTTTTTTACGATTTTTAAATTTGGTTAGGTATTTTTAGTACAGATGGTGCCTTTTTTAAACTCTAGTGCGAGAAGTGTGTCATTTTACGTCAGGTCCAAAACTTCGGAGGGCCATCTGCACTAAAAACCGTCCTACGAGACACGTGCAAAAATGAAATTCATAACTCGTGTCGATTCGCACATCGCCACTCGTTTCGAATTTCATGTTTTTCGCACCTGTGCCGTAATGTTCTATTTTATTCCCTCTTGAATCCATTGATTCATTTTATTTTTTAAGTCATAGTGCCAGAAAAAATAACCACATGAACCTTTTTTTAATGCTGTACAATTTATGTAGGTACATAAACAATTAAATCTAACCTATATCTAAGATTGGCCCTCGTGGCATTGTACCGAGGATACTGGCGGTATTTTCTCGCTGTATCGCAATGCTGATGCGCTATGCGAGGCAGTCACCAGCTCTTCGGTCTTCAGTTACGTCAACCAGACGTTTCGTGATTTCAGCACTTTGCGTGCGCCGAACGGTACAAAATCGTACTCTTTTCCGAGACATTTATACACCGTGGGCTTTTATAACCCGAAAGATTTTAACCACGCATTTTTGATGCCAAAACAAACAAAAATCATTATGCACTATAGAAAAAAAAAATTTTTTTTCAATTTTTTTGATAATATCTGTCGGGTTTAAACGGCCCACGATGTATTTATATTTTATGGACAAACACGTCTTAATCCCGTTAACATACGTTTAATAATATTATCCTAACGTTTCAAATACCTACTGTATACAATACAATACAATACTCTTTATTGCCCACCTCGTAACATAAAAAGAAAATACCAAAAAAACGAATCTTAAAGTTAGAGGTCACAACAGGCGGTCTTATCGCTAAAGAGCGATCTCTTCCAGACACCCTATACTTTTGTGCCCATGGATATATTTACAGGGTGTTCGTTTCGATTTGCGTTAAATTGGACAGGTTACTTGGGACATTCATAGAAGTTGTCTAGTATACCGGCTTTTGGAAAATTCGATAAAAAGATTTTTTTTTTGTTTTCATTCATAATAAATGAAATGGTAAGTATCAGAGAACCTTAAGAATAAAATAAAAGTTAATCTCAGGTGACTGACGGCAATGTCAAAATAAGTAACATTAGAATGTAAAAAAGGTTGCAATACACTTGTTCAGTGATTAAACTTATTTGTGAGTAAGTTTAGTGAAACGTCCCACTTTTTCGTTTTCCATAAAGCCGCTTTGTCAGTTTATACATATGAATATACAAGGAAATCTAGTCTTTATGGTAAGCGACAAAGTGGGGCGTTTTACTAAAAAACTAACTCATTTTTTTAATGACTCAATAACAGTAAGAGTTAAAACACTAGTTTCTTAGAGAAATTAATATTTCACCTAAATAAGATTCCATTAAATTTTTAGCATACCTATGAAGAAAAACACCCTGTATAAAGTCACCTTTTCTTGAGAGTCACCTTTTATAAAAAAGCGCAAAAATTGCTCCTTTTATTCTCACGGCAACAAAGACTTTTACTAGAAAGTAGCGTTTCCTTCGTCGCAAAACACGACAAAATATGAAATTCATTTTCTATAGACTGTCAGCGGAAGCGGGGACCGACGCGGTCACTTTGTATCGGCTTTTGAGGCCACAGAATGAGCGTTTTTAAAACAGATGTCATATATACCATAGATCAAGCAAACGTATCTACTTAGCGTGTCAAATGAACTCAGTAAAATCCACTGAGTTGTCCGTCTTTAATCGCAGCTTGCAGCTTTCGGGCGTCAAATTTTGTAAGTTGAAGTGACCAAAAACATTAATAATGCCTCCTTTAGTAATATTAATTGCAACAACACAAAAAAATATGAATACTCAAGGGCCTGAGACATATTTAAAATCATAGGCAAGTAACAACTTCAGTACAAAATCTGATACGCTCGGCAGCCATACCAATGAATGAACTTGTTTTTTCTATCCAAATCTAATTCTGTGGGTTTTAAATATTTTTACCTGCTGGGTAAATCCATGTCACTGTACTGAAAGTGACCGTTTGGTCGTCTGTTTCACCGGAACCGTTATTTAAAAAAAAACCTCTAAATAGCCCAATATGTTAAAACATTTTATACTCCTTATCTACTACTCAATATTGTATGTAATTTATAACATAATATTGTTAAATGACTTACTCCATTAACTTGGTTCCGGTCTGTTTATTTACTTATGATCAGAGTGTTAGTGTTACACTATATCTGGATAAGTAATATTTTGATATCCAGCCATAAATTAACAGTAAAATTAGCACAATTAATAAATAAATATACCTACTAGAAATAGGTCATTTTCGTTACACTCTTGCATGGAATTGCCCTGCTGTAGTACCGTGACTTTGCAAATATCGGTAACATTAGGTTTTACTCGATACGTAACCCTTTAACGGGCAAGACTCAAAAAAATCGTGGGTTCAAGCCTCAACGCCATTATATAGTACGAAAAATTCTGTACAAGAAAAAAATACAAAAAGATAGGGCTTTAGGGTGGTCGTTTTTGAGACCTTGTTATTATTTTTGTTTAATATTATAATCCTTTATTTATTTCTGTTTTTTATAAAAATGTTTATAAAAATCTTTTTTTTAATGTAATAAATTCTTTCATGCATGTTATTTTAATAAGATGTATTATTATACTGTTTTGAAAAAATAAATCCACCTGAGTTTCTTACTGGTTCTTCTCAGGAACGGTGTAGGGTTTGAACCAGTAGTAGTTTTTTTTTCTCTCTCTTGATAATGTCAGACGATTCGAAAATGCTTATTAATAAGCTTACTTGAATAAAGAATAGCTTGACTTTGACTTTGACCGGTGCCCTGAAAAGGGGTAAAGCAAACCATCACGCTCGCTCGCTCGCAATAATGTTAGTGTGAGCGCGATAGAACGCATTAAGTATCGAGTAAAACCTAATGAATCCTTTACTTTCCAACTCGTGGTAAGGCTGCAGTGTTATTCACTAAGGAAACCGCCTTGCTGTCAGCGCTGTGTCAGCGCTGCGGCAGCGTCGAGCCTAAAAATGGTATTCACTAATGAACTTTAAACGACACTAGCGCTCGGCGACGAATGCGGCGTGAGCTGGAACTATACTGCGTCGAGAGTTACCGCCTAAAGTTCGACGACGAGCTGTTCTATGTTAGTGAATACCGTTTTTTGCAGCGCTGCGCTCTACGTCGAAGTGAAGGCTGTCTCGTCGTCGAGCTCGTTGACGAACGCAACGTGTGAATAAGAGAATAGCATAGCTGCAGGCGTCACGCTCGCTCCAATAAATCAATAAATAAGTGCGATAGCGATGGAATGCAGTGCTTTACGTATCGAGTAATACCAAAATGTAACTGAGACATGAAAAGTCACGGTACTATAGTCGTGCCAGCTGCCATTATAATATTTTATGCAACTCTTGTTTAAGACAGGTCAAAAAAGGTGAGTGGCGATGGCGTGGGTAACAATTTGAGGCGAAGCCGCGACTCAGTTAAAACAATGTTGCATACAATACTTTTTCTACGACCACACATATATTTTTAAATAAAATTGTAAATTTTAGAAAAATTCTTAGTCAAATACAATTTTATTAATCATCAAGATTGGGCGGGAGACGTCAAAATTAAAAAAGAAAGCTCCTCTATGGTTTACTGTTCCTCAGATTTTTTTATTAGGTTGACAACCATGTATTTCATTAAGTCTTGTATACACGAGGTGTCTTAAAATGCAAAAAACGCACTGTAAACCCGAATGCGTTTATAGGGAATAGACAATATAGACTTATCTTGACATCTGTAAGGTAGGGGCTTAAAGGTGTGTTCACGACGAGGGGCCGCACATAGTGTGCCACTAAGAGGGATAGACATAGTCACAGACTACTAAGAAGATACTTGTGTGTGTGGCACTTAGACTTAGCATCTAATGCACACACACACAAAAAATAGTGGCACAGTGATAAGGACGGACGATTATCGTTCCTTTTCACTTCCACTAGTAAAAAGTTTCATAAGACCATCCCTTTCGTTCTTGCTATTATTATTACGTTGTCAAATCCATATTAATCCTACATTCATGGTTCACGACCATGTAAATGACAAATAAAAGTACGGGAGTAGAAAAAATTATGAACGCGTGTTTACTTTCAATCCATGTTGAATTTTGTATAACACGGTAGAAATCAGTTATATTTTTTATTTAATCGCTGTTTCTGTGGCCAAGAACCAACTCATGAATAACCACTGTGCGTTCATCTGATACTCGTCATTTCACGGGCCACAGAACCGGCGGATATTAATATATTGACATTTATGCAAATGCAAATGCCACGATGTATTATTATTTATAATTATATCGAAGCTGCTTCATTATCTTGAGATTTAATATTCATTGATGGATTGATTGCAAAAAAATAATATATCGTTACAGCCTTAGGGTCCGGCTCCTGCGGGTGTCGTTAGAGTCGACTAAGGGATTGAAGTGTCAGTGACCATTATTTGATAAAAGATTGATGATGGGCAGCAGCGTCATCATAGTGAATACACTACTATCTACTACCTACTTTACGGTACTATCTACTTTAAGGTATGGCATCATATTTTGGGCAAATTCAGTGGACAGGGATAATGCATTTAAAGCTCAGAAAACATGCATTAGATCTTTGTGTGGCATACCTCACCCTCAATTTCAACTACCTAAACCGGAATCTCTGAAACCGTATTTCATAAAGTTACAGATTTTGACTCTTCCTTGCTTATATATATTCGAAGTGGTAATGTTTGTTAGATGTAATCTTAATATGTTTCATAGTTTAAGGAGTACACGTCACAGGAGCAAAATAAATTCAATGTCTTCCAAAACTGCCCTATTACAGAAGAGTATACTCGGCATGGCGCCAAAACTTTATAATAAAGTTCCTAATGACATTATGCGTATAGAAAATTTGACAGATTTTAAGAAACAATTATTTAAACACTTAGTCAATAAAGCCTACTATAACTTAAGTGAGTATTTAGATTATGATAACAGTAATTGACAGCAGTTGTATGCATGCACCTACTTCAATTGCTAACCAAATTTGTATGCCACTCGGCCCGACATGGAGAAACTGTGTATCTGCCTTTTTGTAAGACCTGTACTAATGTTGTAAGTACTTTACCCATGTTGTACAAATAAACAATTTTGATTTTGATATTTTTTGAATAATAATAAAACTCTTTATTGTTGCACTACTTACAAACATATACAAAGCAGCAGAAATACATTCATTTTAAATAAGTAGGTAACAACAGGCGGACTTATCGCTAAAGAGCGATCTCTTCCAGACAACCTTTGGATAGTGAAATGGTCAAGAGAAACTGTAATGGGCAGTGCAAACAAACAAAGGAACAATTAAATTTGTACATTTCATCATTTATACTACAAGTATACGCCCCAACAGCACAAAGTTCGGATGAGGAGATCGAGAACTTTTACAAAGAGATAGACGAAGTTATGGACGGTATTAAATCTCAAGAAATTGTCGTAATACTTGGTGACATGAATGCAAAAATTGGAAAAGGAGCAGCTGGGAAAATAGTGGGCAACTATGGTCTAGGCGATAGGAATGAAAGGGGAGATAGACTACTACAATTTTGCGTGGAGAAAGACTTGATTATATCCAACACTTGGCACCAACATCCGCCTAGAAGGCTGTACACCTGGACCTCCCCCCAACATACAACCGGCCATATCGTAAGAAATCAAATAGACTATGTCATGATCCAGGCTCGCTATAGAAACTCAATAGTCAATGTCAAAACATATCCCGGCGCAGATATTGGTTCGGACCACAATCCTCTTGTCGCAAAATTAAATCTGAAACTAAAAATTCTTAAGAAAGTAAATAATAATAGGAAAATTGATATAAACAAGCTCAAAAATCCAAACATAAGACAAGCAACCAAGCAAACTCTTAACGAAATAATTTGTTCATTTGTAGATACAAACAGTAGTAATAATATCGAAAAGAAATGGGACCATCTAAAAGAAACAGTTGTGACAACAGCCACATCTTGCTTGGGGTACTATAAGAGAGAGACAAAACTTGAATGGATTACTAAAGAAATACTTAACCTTATGGAACAAAGAAGACAATTTAAGGAAACAGATAAAGACAGATACACTGAAATAGATAGACAGATCTGAACCAAGATCAGAGAATCCAGGGATAAGTATTTGAACGAAGAATGCAATATTACAGGAAAACTTACAAATACCCAAAACAAAGTAATTACAGATAAAGAAAAACAGTGTCAGACATGGGAACTGTACATCAAACAGCTGTTCGGAGACGAAAGAGAAGAACTCCTCACGGATGACATAGACACTCAAGAACTTCTGGAAGGCCCTCCAATCCTAAAAGCTGAAATAGAAAGAGCAATCAACACTTTGAAGGACGGAAAAGCTGTTGGCCCTGATGGTATATACTCGGAAATGTTAAAATTGCTAGACGAGAAAAGCTTACAATTTTTGGTTAAACTTTACAATAACATTTATGACACAGGACAGCTCCCAGAAGATTGACTGAAATCCACATTCCTCCCATTACCCAAAAAAGTGACTAATAAGCCTTATGAGTCATGCACTAAAAGTATTTTTGAAAATCTTACACATGAGAATTTACGACAAAATAGATAAAAATATATCAGAAACTCAGTTTGGATTCCGAAGCGGGTTAGGAACGCGAGAAGCTTTAGTTGCAGTGCAGGTTTTGATTCAGAATAGCTTGGAATTCAACAAAGATGTCTACGCATGCTTTATTGACTTTGAAAAAGCATTCGACAAAGTGAAACATAACAAACTAATGCAAATACTCAATAAGACGGAAGTAGACGGCAAGGACCAAAGAATCATCAGGAACTTGTACTGGAACCAGACAGCAAACATAAAAGTAGGAACATCAAGCACGAGCGACCTCAATATCCTAAAAGGTGTAAGACAAGGTTGTATTTTGTCACCGCTGTTATTCAACCTATATTCGGAATCTATATTTCAAGAAGCTTTCGAAAACGTGGAAACTGGTATCATAGTCAACGGAACGGCGGTTAATAACCTCAGATATGCTGATGACACCGTTATTCTTGCTCACTCAATGGAAGAACTGCAGCAGCTGTTAGATCGTCTCAACTCTGTAGTAGAAGAACACGGCCTTAAAATGAATATAGCCAAGACAAAATGCATGATTGTGGGTAAGAATGTATCTGAACCGACCTCTCTGACTATTAACGGTAATATAATAGAAAGAGTTAAATTATATAAATATCTGGGTAGCTCACTTAACGAAGAATGGGACCCAGAAAAAGAAATACGTACCAGAATCGAAATTGCGAAACGAGAATGAATAAACTTTACACAAACAAAGATATTAACTTAAAGTTACGATGGCGCATGGTCAAATGCTACGTACTGTCGATATTTCTCTATGGTGTCGAAGGATGGACCATTAATAAAACCATGGAGGCTAAGATCAATGCATTCGAGATGTGGTTATACCGAAGAATGTTAGGAATTTCCTGGAGAGACAAAGTTACAAACACAGAAGTTCTGAAGAGAATGAACAAAAAACTTGAACTTTTGACCACCGTAAAAACAAGGAAAACCTCATATTTCGGACATATATATAGACACGACAAGTATAACATTATCCGAAACATCTTGGAAGGGAAAATCGACGGTAAAAGGAGCAGAGGAAGGAGAAAGCTAACCTGGATAGACAATATTAAAAGCTGGTCCAACATCAATGACACCGCCGGTCTGTCTAGACTGGCACAAGATAGAACCAAGTTCCGGAAGATGGTCGCCGACATCCGCTGAGGATATGGCACAGGAAGAAGAAGATAATCCATTATACGAGGAAAACGTTCGTAAATTCAGCCTGCGTAGCTTATGGTAGTGCCTACGAAGCTGGAGGTTCCGGGTTCAAATTCGGCGAGAACATTTATTTACGTGTACTTATATTTATAATGAATATTTTTTTCAATGGCTCATAGTTGTTTCTATACATATATTATTAGTATATTGTGATGCATATACAATGTTTTTTATCATACTTACTGACAAAAATATCAATTTTAACAAAAAAAAAATTATATGACGTACTGACATTTCTATAACTCCGTAGGGAATTTCACTTTTCTATTACTCCAGCTACGCATGCAAGCAATGACACGATTAGACAGCAAGTGTCATGAAAAATAATATCTCTTCTATTCCATTACATACAAATTTCAATAAAAACTGGGTTATGGTGTTAGTTTTATAAACTTTAAGCGATATTATAAGTATCACACATGACACATAATCAGCCCAGCATCAGCTGGACGTAGGCCTCTCCTGTTAACTATGCGTATAGACGCATTAGGAGGTAAATGCCCATAATCGCCACGCTAGGCAAGCGGATATTATAAGTATATTAATATTGAATTCGGTTACCAAGATTATAACACATGAAATAAAACTTATATTTATGTAAAACGGATCTTCTTTTGATGGAGGTAGATCTATCTTTCCTCCATTTTTAGTCGTCCGCAGACCACGAACCCTGTATAAGTGCTTGAAACTGCAACCATGGACGTCTAACGCCAGCTCAAAAATGCCCCCAAAAACAATTGTTCAATTGTGCCAAGATGGGCAGAACATAGCGCTTTTCTTAACACCGTGCATATTCCGGCGCAACATCTTTGACAAATGTTTATAGAAAATAGGCAATCAAAACTTTGATAGACCAATCACAACTATTTTTAAATGGCGGTTTAAGTTTTGATAGGTTGATATTGAAATTCGTTAGCAAGATGCATTGAAGAGGGAGTGACATTTGTCAACTAAAATTCAGGGCCGGTTTTGAAGCACTTTAGTAAGGCTTGCGGTTTCCATGTTTTATTTGTTCGTAGATGTGGACGGTTGAGTAAGGAGGACATGTTTGTATACACAACACCTGTAATCTAACCCAATTCACGCAAATAAATGATTTATGACCTTGAACAGCGTTTTGCCCGCTCGTTTCGTGGCCCATAACGATCGGTATTTCAGTTGACCGCGCGATGTGATGCTTTTATGAAACGTGAGCAAAATGGACGCCATTTTGTTCGAATTTTAAAAAACGTTACCGTTGAATTGGCTTCATCAGTTTTATTGAGTTAAGCGAGGCTCATTGGTTATCTGGATTTATCCACCGATTTCAAATAAAGAAGGCTCTCTATTCGCCTTATGTTTTTTTATGTTTAAGCTTTAGAAAGAAGAATTAGAACTTATTACGACTGCCTGAACCGATTTTGATGATTCTTTTTTCATTTGAAAGCTGATGCTTGCGATGCTGGAGGTCCTGGGTTCGAATCCAACGAGATTGTCTATGTATTAATGTATGTATTTAATATATATCGTCGCTTGGTCAGTTGGTACCCACAACCACATCACTAGCCTTAATTTGGCTCACCGTGGAACTGGGTCGATTTGTGTAAGATGTCCCAAGATATACAGGGTGCTCGCGAGGAAACCAAAAGATTTTAATGCTGGGTTCCTGACCATATTTAGTCTTTAATGTTATATAAAATTTCCTGGATTCGGCTTGGTTTCAGAGATAATCAACCTTTTTTCGAAATAAGTTTTTCGACGTAACTCGTCATTTAACTTCTTTTTGATTACAATGCTACCACAATGTGTTCTAATATTACCACACCTTTTGCCTGACAATAAAAAAATACGAATAGACTTGACGAAATAACCTGTACAGTCAAGGGCAAAAATATGTATACATTTTTTTACTTCTGATTAGAGCATAAGGTCTAAAATTGTATATATATTTATACCCCTGAGTGTACCTAACAAAAACAATTGAAATAAATAATTTAAACAAATTGTTGTTATGATAAAAAGTACTGGAAATGTTAAAAAGTATTCAAAGACGAAAAAAAAAATATTTTTTTTTGGTGGAATTGACAGGTCTCATAATATTTTTTGTTTATTTTGATGTTTAGAATGCATATAGCTAAAATCTTTCGGAATGCTCGCGAGCACCCTGTATATTTTTATTTATTATTCAGTAAATATTACCAAAATATATCAAAAATGTCGAAGAAATAATATAAAGACGCAAATCCTTCGCAGTTGTCATGTAAAGTGGATTCATTGACTTACCTTTCGTTGGGGTCCCACAGAATAAATATTTCATTTTTAAGGACCTCCCAACGGACAGAGTTGTCTTATAAATAAAGTATAAGTTGTGTTGTATAAAATTCAGTATACACAAGAGACTATTTTCAGTACAGATGGTACGTTAACTACTTTTTAACTTCAAATAAAAGAGGAGGTTCTCAATTCGACTGCATGTTTTTTTATGTTTGTCACCTCATAACTTACGACTGGATAAATTGATTTTGATGATTTTTATTTTATTTTAAAATTTATGCTTACCGATTGGTCCACAGATGTCATATATACCATAGATCAAGCAAACGTATCTACTTAGCGTGTCAAATGAACTCAGTGAAATCCACTGAGTTGTCCGTCTTTAATCGCAGATTGCAGCTTTCGGGCGTCAAATTTTGTAAGTTGAAGTGAACAAAAACATTAATAATACGTCTTTAAGTAATATTAATTGCAACAGCACAAAAAAATATGAATACTCAAGGGCCTGAGACATATTTAAAATCATAGGCAAGTAACAACTTCAGTACAAAATCTGACACGCTCGGCCGCCATACAGATGAATGAACTTGTTTCTTCTATCCAAATCTAATTCTGTGGATTGGTCCCATTTTAATTTGGTCCAGTTCTGAAAATGGCATCCATGAGAAAACCATATAAGTCATAAATTGGCATTAAGCAAGTGCACGACAAATGGACGAATAACTCAATATCACAACAACCGATTTCCATAATTCTTTTGTTAACCGACTTCAAACAAACCGCGATGATGGAACCTTGGAGAAATGGGTTAAAACCGTTTTTTTTAATTTGGTGATTAAATAAATAAATATCTTGGGACATCTTACACTAATTGACCTAGTAAGCTCAATTAAGGCTTGTGATGCAGGTACCAGGCGACGATATATATAATAGATAGATACATATAGATACTTATATACATAGACAGCCATGACAAAGGAACAAATATTTGTGATAAATAAATACACAAATAATGCCATCGCCAGGATTCGAACCCGGAACCTCCAGCAGTGTTATTCACTAAGGAAACCGCCTTGCTGTCAGCGCTGTGTCAGTGCTGCGGCAGCGTCGATCCTAAAAATGGTATTCACTAATGTACTTTAAACGACACTAGTGCTTGGCGATGAATGCGGCGTGAGCTGGAACTACATTGCGTCGAAAGTTTGACGTTTAATGTATGAACTTCGTATTCTCTAACGAAAAACAGCGACGAACTCGCCCACAACCTCGCTCACAGCCTCGATTCCTAATGTCAAATCAAACAGCTAGGATTTTAGACAAGGCTGTCTCGACATCGAGCTCGTTGACGAACGCAGCGACGAATGTGTCAATAAGAGAATAGCATAGCAGCTTCGTAGGCAGGGACACTACCAGCTACGGAGGCTGACAAACTTATTGTCAAGATTATTGTCAAGTCGAAACTTGGGAGGGCCATCTGTAATGAAAAACGTGGTACGATACCCGTGTGAAAAGGAAATTCGTAGCTTAAATACATAATTTGCATTCAAAAACCCAGAGATATTAGTAGGTAATATGTAGAAAGCATCAGATTTTTTCTTGAATCGGATGTTGGTGCCATAGTAAAAGTTCATCGATCAGCAGTGTTATTCACTAAGGCCACGGTCGTACTGCACACGCCGCACGCAGCCGACAACGTTCCGTCGCACGCAGCGGGTGAATGGTGTGTTCGAGAATGCTCGGGAGTGGTCGTTTTCACCCGCTGCGTGCGGCGTCCCCCCGCCATACATCATTCAGACGCTGCGTCCGACGGGACGTTGTTGGTTGCGTGCGGCGCGTGCAGTACGACCGTGGCCTAAGGAAACCGCCTTGCTATCAGCGCTGTGTCAGCGCTGCGGAAGCGTCGAGCCTAAAAATGGTATTCACTAATGCACTTTTAACGACACTAGCGCTTGGCGACGAATGCGGCGTGAGCTGGAACTACACTGAGTCGAGAGTTACCGCCTATAGTTCGACGACGACAATACCGTTTTTCGGAGCGCTGCGCTCGACGTCGAAGTGAAGGCTGTCTCGTCGTCGAGCTCGTTGATGAACGCAGCGTCGAATGTGTGAATAAGCGAATAGCATAGCTGGACCTCAGACAATCGATATCCCTGTATTTGTCCGGTGAATAAAAATTCACCCTGATACGCCTTCTGCCGTTTTAAAGATGTTTGTTAAAGCTTGCTTTGAATGTTTTGCATAATTTTATATGAAAATGTAGAAAACATACAAAGAAATAGCAATAAAATGTCACTGCTTTGTTAGCAGGTGAATGCAAATGTTCTGATTTTCTAGTTATTTGTATTAAATGAGGACTATTTGTTTTTATACTTATGTGTATGCTTACCCCCCATTTGTTTTTTTATTTATAGTAGAAACGAGACTTGCAAATAGAAGAAGATATTTTTTTAAATTCTGGATCTTTGAAAATAAATCCGTAGGTACTATAAATAATTAAATTTGTTTTGGTACTTTTATTCTTGTGCCTATCCATCGATACCCCACACAATAGGGCTTACCTACTTAAAATAAAAAATGTGTCATGTGCAGGTGAGGTACTCGAAAAAAAAATGTATTAACAAATTTTTTTTATCGGTATTTATTTGTAAAACTGTAGGTTATACATAAATAATATATTATTATATTATAAATACATATATCCATTCAACGTGGCAATGCTGCCAGCCAGCCTTCTGGGTACGCTACCTACCGATTGACAAATATATGGGGCAAATTTTTTATTTAAAATGTAGTAGTATTGTCTTTTCGTAAGTTTATATTTAGGTATAGTTTATTGTTTCTGTATAGGTTTATAGTTTTCAAATATAAATATTTGAATTTTGTAGAAAAAAAATAATAATTAAATCTAACGAACCTAACCTATATCTAAGATTGGCCTTTGTGGCATTGCACCGAGGATGCTGTCGGCATTTCCTCGCTGTATCGCAATACTAATGCGCTGTGCGAGGAAGTCGCCAGCTCTTTGGTCTTTAGTCACGTGATCTGACTTTGTTGGCGTGATTAATATATTATGTAGGTATAGGTACCTACACCAAATTACAAATTTGTACTTTTCGTACTAACATACTGAGCTATGCTGCGGATAGACTGATGGACATAGCGAAACTATAAGGATTCCTACTTTACTACGGATCCATGAACCTTTTACAGTAATTTGAAGCAAATAATATTAAAATATCTAATCCTGTAATTTTTACAACAAGTACCCAAAATGTGCCGTTACCAAGTTCTTATCCGCAAAGTTTATTTTTACGGTCTGTACTTAAAAAGTCCCTAATGTGCCTACTTACTCGAAAAGAAAATGGGCCCAATTCGTGCATTATTTATAAAATACTGTCTAGACATTTTTGTTAAGGTGCATTTTGCCCTGCCACCATATATAACATGGACGTCTAACGCCAGCTCAAAAATGCCCCCAAAACCAATTGTTCAATTGTGCCAAGATGGGCAGAACATAGCGCTTTTTTTTAACACCGCGCATATTTCGGCGCAACATCTTTGACAAATGTTTATAGAATAAAGGCAATCAAAACTTGGATGGATCAATCACAACTATTTTTAAATGGCGTTTTAAGTTTTTATAGGTTGATATTGAAATTAACACAGACAACATAACCTCAAGACGTAGCATAGCCGGGCGACCCCCTCTGTCACGCATACGGTGAATTCACTCCATATTAGAGCCACGCCTCCATTGCTAACTTCAGTCTGCGGCCGGCGTTCATGAGATAATTACGAAAGTTTTAACGTGATTTACGTCATGCAAAATGCATTACTGTTGCGTGAAATTGTGTGGCAAGAATACAAAAACATCTAGTGAGCAAAAAGATGGTATTTCGTATCACAAGTGAGCTATTTTTTTATAAATTTCAATTAAAATTAAAATTGTTTAAGCATAAAATCTAGTGCACTCGTTGATGTCTTTTTACAAAGTCTCTTTCTAATACTTTGCACGAAGTATAACTCCCTCCTTGTCTAGCGTAACGAGCAGGTAGGCCGTCTGAACTAGGGATGACCGTAGAGTATGTTTGTTTACTATCGATAAGGTAACTAAAGATAAATTAAAATCTTTTTTCTCAATCGTACCAAGCAACAGTCTCTGCGGTGGAGTCTCCATATCCGAACTAGTGATGTCTATGCCTGCAGTCTGTTTACTATCGATAAGATATTACGACTATATTCCATTATCCTCAAATAAATTCTGGTTTAGTGTAAAGTGTAGAAGTATAATTTTCAAAAATACTATTATGTTAAATAATATTGTGTATCTTCTCTAAATGCCCAAACGTGAAAGAAATGTGGATGAATGCTACAAAACGGTCACATGATTGGTTTCCTGCTCCTAGCAGTGTGATATGTTCTTGACACTTTAAACCGGAATATTTCAAATTAACAAAAACGAATAATATACAAATACGTATTTTAATGGTAGTTTTTTGGTAACTTTGTAACTACGAGTTAATGATTGTACAAATAAAAGTATATTTTATAAAATTCTTTTATTTATTGTCTCAGAAAAGATATATTGTGATATTAATATTTGACCGCAACTTTGTCTGCGTAGATGATGATGATAAAATAACTATCCTTTGTCCTTTCCCGGGTCTTAAACTATCTCCATTCCAATTTCATCTAAACCGGTTTAAATGTGAAGATGAAGACACAGCAGAGCAGACAGACAGTACAAATATTTTTTTTATATAAAATGCATTTCAAGCTAGCATCATAGTATCATAATATATCTTCATCTGCGGGGATGATGATAATGATGATGATGAATGAAATATCGTTTGTCCTTTCCCGGGTCTTAAATAATCTCCATTCAAAATTTCGTCTAAATTGGTTCAGTGACTTAAGCGTGTAGACTCAGTAAACTGACAGACATACCTACTTTCGCATTTATGGTATGCATTAGTACGGATATGGATTTACGGTTTTGTCGGTAAGTCACTGACAAATATCGAATTGTGAAAGCGATAGACATTGTAACCATCGATACTTTTATCGACATTCGGAAATCACTAGCGACCGGCGGACATTTTTGTTTTACACCTCATTGACCTTGAAACGACGAATCACAACACAGTTAGCTCATGTTACGCCGCCCGCACCTCAGCATTTTTGGCAGCATCGGTTTAAATGAAATAATTGTCTAAAGCTACGTCTTTAGGTTATGTTGTCTGTGGAAATTAATTACCGTGATGGATTGAAGAAGGGGTGATACTTGTCAACTAAAATTCAGGACTGTTATTGAAAGGCAATTTAGTATGGCGTGCGGTTTCTATATTTTATTTGTTCGTAGATTTAGACCAAACGAGCATTCGCTCATTCTATCCCCCACTCTACGAAATTCGTTCGTTATACAAAACGTGATTCGTCGATATTCGTTGATTTCGTAGTGGGGGATAGAATGAGCGAATGCTCGTTTGGTCTAAGCCTTTAGTCTAGTTCTAGTTTGCTCTCGTTTGGTCTAGGTCTTTAGTAGCATATCATACCGTCAGTAGACCTAATAAGATAAGAGATAAGTAATAAATGTATGAGGAGATCCACCGTATGCAAACTAAAGTCACTGACATAGCCCTCCGGATTTTTTTTTTTTTTTTTTTTTTA
>JALPQI010020678.1:0-22509 GCA_025490895.1 Thaumatotibia leucotreta | reverse complement strand
CAGAAAGACATTCTTTATAGAAAAGTTACCATATTGTTATGATTCTTTCGTACTTGTTTTCCTAGTACGCAGTATATTATGCATACTGTCCCTCGGTAATCTCGGTATGGAACCGCTACAGAAACTGCAGATACCGACAGTCGGATTATCGGTCGGCAGGGGTCCTCGTAAATTACCTTAGTGAGGGAAACGCCCTTTTATATCTACACTTAATGAGCGGATATGGGGAGAGGTCTGGATGGGGTCTACCAGGGCGCTCACAAATATCTGAGCAGGCCTCTATAGTCATGGCGTTTGAGTCCCTGTTCAAATATATCTACTAACTACCTATAAAGAGTATAATAAAGTCTTAGTCTACGTCACATCCCTCTAAGTCGTACTGACACGGGTCTAAATGTGCTAACAGACGTGCCTGAAGACGTGTAATATGATGCCCGCTTCTTGAGTACCTACCAGGCTACCAATTCACCTGACCTCCTGAGGGAGGCAAGAATGATATGTTAACAAGGACTAAGAAATAAGGACTCACCTGTCCTCTAATAGTGAGCTTCTTGCAATCCTTCGACAGCAGATCCCTCACATCTTCCAGATACAGCTCCACATAGGAACACGAGACCAGATGCGTCACATCCCTCGACGCGCTGGTCTCAATATGCTGCCAGATGTGCCGGAAGGCGCGGGGATGATGCCCTCGTCTCTAGAAGTACCTACTACATCCTCTGACGCTCTAATTGAGTTCGGAATCATAAGGATCCTCTAGAAAATGTAAAGAATGTCTCACCTGTCCTCTAATAGTGAGCTTCTTGCAATCCTTCGACAGCAGATCCCTCACATCTTCCAGATACAGCTCCACATAGGAACACGAGACCAGATGCGTCACATCCCTCGACGCGCAGGCCTACTACCGCGAAAATCGAAATTCGGAAATTTCGAGGATTTTTCTCTGTCACTCAAACGTAGGCGTCATTAGAGTGAGAGAGACAAATTCTCGAAATTTACGAATTTCGTTTTTCGCGGTAGGGCCGCTGGTCTCAATATGCTGCCAGATGTGCCGGAAGGCGCGGGGGACATTGCCCACGTCTCTAGAAGTACCTACCACATCCTTTTACGCTCTAATTGAGTCAGGCATCATAGATCCCTCACATCTTCCAGATACAGCTCCACATAGGAACATGAGACCAGATGTGTCACATCTCTCGAAGCACTGGTCTCAATGTGCTGCCAGATGTGGCACAAGGCGCGGGGGATGTTGCCCTCGTCTCTGAGTACCCAGTAACTACCACATCCTCTGACGCTCTAATTGAGTTCGGAATCAACAGGATCCTCTAGAAAATGTAAAGAATGTCTCACCTGTCCTCTAATAGTGAGCTTCTTGCAATCCTTCGACAGCAGATCCCTCACATCTTCCAGATACAGCTCCACATAGGAACACGAGACCAGATGCGTCACATCCTTCGACGCGCTGGTCTCAATATGCTGCCAGATGTGCCGGAAGGCGCGGGGGATGATGCCCTCGTCTCTAGAAGTACCTACTACATCCTATGACGCTCTAATTGAGTTCGGAATCATAAGGATCCTCTAGAAAATGTAAAGAATGTCTCACCTGTCCTCTAATAGTGAGCTTCTTGCAATCCTTCGACAGCAGATCCCTCACATCTTCCAGATACAGCTCCACATATGAACACGAGACCAGATGCGTCACATCCCTCGACGCGCTGGTCTCAATATGCTGCCAGATGTGGCGGAAGGCGCGGGGGATGATGCCCTCGTCTCTAGAAGTACCTACCACATCCTCTGACGCTCTAATTGAGTTCAGAATCATAAGGATTCTCTAGAACATGAAAATAGTATCTCACCTGTCCTTTAATAGTGAGCTTCGTGCAATCCTTCGACAGCAGATCCCTCACATCTTCCAGATACAGCTCCACATAGGAACACGAGACCAGATGTGTCACATCCCTCGACGCGCTGGTCTCAATATGCTGCCAGATGTGCCGGAAGGCGCGGGGGATGATGCCCTCGTCTCTAGAAGTACCTACCACATCCTCTGACGCTCTAATTGAGTTCGGAATCATCAGGATCCTCTAGAAAATGTAAAGAATGTCTCACCTGTCCTCTAATAGTGAGCTTCTTGCAATCCTTCGACAGCAGATCCCTCACATCTTCCAGATACAGCTCCACATAGGAACACGACACCAGATGCGTCACATCCCTCGACGCGCTGGTCTCAATATGCTGCCAGATGTGTCGGAAGGCGCGGGGGATGATGCCCTCGTCCTCCGGGGTGCCTTCCATGGTGTGGGTCTTGCCGGTACCCGTCTGGCCGTACGCGAACACGCAGCCGTTGAAGCCGTCCAGGACGGAGGCCACCAGTGGACGGACCTGGACAAGGATAAAGTAAATTAGTGTGGACCAATTAAAAAAATCTTGGCTGCTATAAGAGTCGTTTTTTGTTTACTTTTGGCCAATATTGAGATACTGACAAATGTTCGAGAAATTGTTAAGATACGAAGTGACACTGAATATTGTCATGGTCAAAAATAACTGAGGAAAGGCCACGTTATTTTTATGATGACGTGGATAATCTAATAATGAGATGACAGATTGACAGATTTTACGTACGTGATACGTCTCTATTAATCTAAATCAGTTATGTATGATATTAGGAAGCCCTGAACTCATGACATACCTAGTATACCTACCTACCCACATACCCATTACGAGTCTCATATTCATGAGCCATTCAGTGTATTAAAAACCATGCCAAAAAAGACTTCGGAAAATTCTGGAAAAGTACTGCGAAGTTGAGCCCCAAAGCCAGTCTTCCTGTGAGCGTGGGCGGTAGGCATGATCCAATAGATATCGCTGAGGCTTTCCGGAGTCATTTTAAAGTGGAATCCCCACTTGCGTGTATTGGGAGGCACGATGCTGGGGTTGAGGATGGCCAGGATGGGTCACCGTCCATTAGGTTTACGGCTAAGCAGGTTGCTAGTAAAATAATTCGAATGCAGAAAGGGAAGTCACCTGGACAAGACAGCCTCAGCATCGAGCATCTCAAGCATGCAGGTGATCATCTTCCAAGGGTACTGGCTTTGTTGTTTAACTTATGTATTAGTCATAGCTATTTGCCCGACGAGCTTATGTATACTATAGTGGTGCCTATTCTAAAGAATAGAACTGGTGACGTCTCTGATATGTCCAATTACAGGCCGATATCACTAGCCACGGTTGTAGCGAAGGTGCTGGACAGTTTGCTTGACGACATATTAGGTAATAACATTCAGCTCAATGACGCCCAATTCGGTTTCAGGCCGGGGTTATCCACTGAGAGCGCTATTCTTTGTCTCAAGCAAACTGTACAGTACTATACATCTCGGGAAACGCCGGTGTTTGCCTGTTTTTTGGACTTATCAAAGGCTTTTGATCTGGTGTCTTATGACCTATTATGGCAAAAACTGCGCGATAAGACATCGGTTCCTCGAGAGGTTACCGCTTTGTTCAGGCACTGGTATGGTAATCAAAGAAATAGTGTAAGATGGGCTGGCGCTTTCTCTGATTCTTATGTATCGCATTGCGGTGTTAGGCAGGGAGGTCTAAGCTCGCCTAATCTGTTCAACATTTACATGAACGACCTAATCGAGGAGCTCAGCAGTTCTCATGTCGGGTGCCACGTAGAAGGGGTCTGCGTAAATAATCTAAGTTATGCAGACGACATGGTGCTGCTGAGCCCCTCGATGGGAGGATTAATAAAAATGTTACGCATTTGTGAGGCATATGCGGAGGCCCACGGGCTCAGGTACAATGGCTCTAAGAGTGAACTTATGCAATTTAAGGCGGGTAATAAAACCTACCAAATGGAACCAGTCTCTCTTTGTGGTACCCTTTTAAAAAGAGTTGATAAGTTCAAGTACCTGGGCCACTGGGTGACCGAGACCATGTCAGATGTAGTGGACATGGAGCGCGAGCGCCGCGCGCTGTGCGTTCGCTGTAATATGTTGGCCCGCAGATTTGCACGTTGTGGTGGGGGGGTCAAATTGACTTTATTTAAGGCCTTTTGTCAAACCTTCTACACGTGTGCTCTGTGGACGAACTTTACGCAGCGGGCGTACAGTGCATTGCGTGTACAATATAATGACGCGTTCAGGATGTTATTCGGGCTGCCCCGATATTGTAGTGCGTCAACCATGTTCGCAGAGGCGCACACTGACTGTTTTTTTACCATCATGAGGAAACGATGTGCGTCCCTTCTCAATCGCAGTCTGCACAGTTCGAATAGCATCCTGAACACGCTAGCCCAGCGCTGGGACTCGCCACTATTGCAACGCTACGTAAAACTCCACGCGCCTGTAGTGCCGGTGCCCAGGCGCCTTTAGGTAACTTAGTTATAATTTACCATCTACTAATCCTAGCGATAAGTTTTGTAACTTCTACCTATGTATCTAACACTTATATGGAATCAAAAGTTCTGAAATAAATTATTTGAATTTGAATTTGAATTAAAAAAAATGTATATGTCGTAGGATGATTTGACACTTCGATTCTTCGCGAAAATCCTAGGGGTTTTGCAAACTAACCTAACCTAACCTATTATCCGCGTTTTCGCAAAACCCCTAGGATTTTCGCGAAGATTCGAAGTATCAAATCATCCTACGACATATATAACCCAGATCATCATTACCTACACGATGTTTTTTTTTAAGTTTTCAGTTCTATCCAGAAGCCGTATAACAAAGGCAGAAACTAAACAGTTATGTATGATATCACCTCGATGTCTATCTCGTATATTTTCAATAGCCAGTAAAGGATTGTGCTATCGTTTAGTTTAGAGGCAAAAAATAACAATCTTGACAAACTTTTTGCCTGCCTAGTTGCTACCTGACTTTTTCCTATGTATTAAATTAAGAGTATTAACGCAAGGAACCAAGTAATTGGTTACAGAAGAACCTAGACCGACCCTAGGCCTACAATAACTTTATAATATTTTTTTTTATGTAGCAATATATACCTAATTTAACTATCAACACTAACCCTAAACGGGGAGAAACATTGTACAATTCGTAATTTTATGCAATATCATTAATTGATCGTTCAGGGGGTAACAGAATTTAATTATTTGCCAGCCAAATACAATTTCCATTTAGAGATCTCCCTTAACAAAATGTCCAGTCAAATTAATTATATTGCACAAAATTACGGAATCCTTGAGATGATATTTTCTCAAAGTGTCTTATTAAAATATTAGCATAATGCCGCAGTCATAGTATACGAGTGGTTATGATGACATGACGTCAGCTTGACAAGTGCAGGCACCTTGACTCCTTCCGACCTGACGCGTTGCAAGTTGTATTGGCTATTGGCTGTATGCACGAGGTGACGAGTATGGCAATAAAAACATCTTTGCTTAGTAACTTGTAATACACAAATCGTCCATTACTCAACATCGAATCTACATAAATCAATTCATGGAAATGTCCCTTTTCTTTCGCTTTGAATACGGTTTTTCCATCAAGGAGTATTGCAGATTATAAGGTATTGATTGTCTGTCGTGAATGAATTCGTCGGATAGGGCGTGCGGCGGCACGTCCATGTTTAAGGTGCATTTAGATCAAAAGAGCATTTGCTGTTCTATCCCCCTACTCTACGAAATTCGATCGTTACACGAAACGTGATTCGTTGATTTCGTAGAGTGGGGGATAGAACAGCGAATGCTCTTTTGGTCTGCATGCACCTTCACTCTACAAAATTCGTTCGTTACACAAAAATTGATTCGTCGAAATTCGTTGATTTCGTAGAGTGGGGGATAGAATTAGCGAATGCTCGTTTGGTCTAAATGCCCCTTAAAGGTGCGTTCAAACTAAAAGAGCATTCGCTGTTCTAACCTCCCACTCTACGAAATTCGATCGGTACACAAAACGTGATTGGTTGATTTCGTAGAACGGGCGCTAGAACAGCGAATGCTCGTTTGGTCTAAATGCCCCTTTAAACAAACGCAAACGGATGGCCTGTAGCCCTACCATGAGCTGCCGCTATGTTATTAACGCGGACTTATTATCCGGCTCGCTCGCACCAATCCGCGAGTACAAGTGGGGCGGATAAAAAATAAAATAGATCCGTGTTAATAGCGTAGCGGCAGGGTTGCTCATGGTACGGCTAATGAGTGCCGCCGTTGAAATCCTTTAGACACTCGACGTGCCGCTGCCCGCCCCGCCCGTCGCGCCGCTCGACGCTCGCCACTTACGCCGCGGCCACGAAATTGGTCTAAGGCGACCAGCGGCGAGCGAATCCATGAGTTGGAGCGGGATGCCGATATGGGTACTCCCTCTCGCACGTATGGTTTTCCGCTAAGCCGGTCGCCTTACGCCGCGGCCACGACATTGGTCTAAGGCGACCGGCTTAGCGGAAAACGTATGGTGCTCCCTCTTGTACCCATATCGGCATCCCGCTCCAACTCATGGATTCGCTTGCCGCTGGTCGCCTTAGACCAATGTCGTGGCCGGGCCGTTAGACTGATGTCGTGGCCGCGGCGTTAAGCCCTGCACTAAGATCTAACAAAACCAATTGTATATTCATGCCATTTACACAACTCCGCTCATAAATCATCTAATAAAGCACTTATGTAAACTACCTATTGTTGTGGACACTATGGATGTTGAGGTTAACTATACAATGTTGGTTAGGTACTTGTTTATTTTTCATACAAAATCGTGAATTTTATATTTGTATTATTCCTGATGCTACGGCATAATTTATAATAGACGTCAAATGAGGTATTTTTATTCATAAAGTTATGTGCAAAAATAAAATCTATTTAATGTATAAAAAGTTTGGAGCGATTTCCTTAAAAAAGTGTGTCTAATTAGTAATTACATATTTATAAGGAGTTCCTTGCTTTAAGTCAAGTAATCCCTTAATAACTGTACTGTACTGTAAGGCACTAGTCTCACCGCGAGCTACTAAGCTATGAACTATCGGCTATAAACACGAACAAAAGATACGCATACGTGTAAATAAGACACACCGCGATTAGGGTTCGCTATCCGGATCCAAAATGTATGCAATTATCCGGATCTGGATCCGTATTATCCGGATCCTTCATACATTTTCGGATCCGCTTGCAAACCCTAACCGCGATACTAGGCCAGCTATTAGCTATCACCGCCGGGCGAGTATCGCCGTATCTCTTTTTTTTACACCAAGGGAGTGCGCATCTTTTGTTCGTGTTTATAGCCCATAGTTCATATCATAGCTTAGTAGCTCGCGGTGAGACCAGTGCCTAACTGTAACCAAATAAATGATTAAATGAAGTAATTAAAGCGGTTTGTAGACGTTCCGTGCTCCGAGGTCAGACGTCTACGTCCAGCCTATCGTGATCGTGACGCATCGATTCATACTTTATACCTCGCTAGATATACTCCATTAATGACATTATAAATGTTTCAGCTATAAATACTACCTAGTCAATCAATACAAACACATAAAATATATGTTTGATCAGTCTGGGTGGCTCTGTATTGATTTTTACGATAATTCACGTCGTTACATCCGTATCCTAACTTAAAGAAAGAAAGGAAGAAAGAAAGAAAATAGTACATTACGACACAAGTGCGTACAACATGAAATTCGAAACGAGTGGCGATGTTTTAAATCGACACGAGTTACGAATTTCGTTTTTGCACGTGTCTCGTACGACGTTTTTTAGTACAGATGACCCTCCGAAGTTTTGGACCTGAAGTAAAATGAGCCACTTCTCGCACGAGAGCCTAAAAAAGGCACCATCTGTACTAAAAACGTTTATTCGAGACAAGAACATAGTACAAACAAAACAGTAAGCACGAAATTTTGTCCCGAAATGGCCAAAACTCAGCATTTTGCCAACAGAGCCAGCGCTGGTCTTCCGTTTTGGCCAGAAACTTAGATTAGGTTCTATTACCTTATTAGCCAGCATACATTATCGGCCTATCTTAGTCTACTGCTGGACGTAGGCCTCTCCTATTAATTATGCGTATAGAAGCATTAGGAGGTAAATGCCACGCTGGGCAAGCGGATTGGCAATCGCAGTAATGTGTCCACCATGATGACGCTGCTGTCCAAGTGCCCAACAATCTACTATCAAGAATTGTCAGTGACACTTTAATCCCTTAGTCTCTTTCGACACCCGCGGGAAGAGTTAGGGTGGTGACAAATGTATTCTTATTGCCGTCACCACACTACACGGCCAAGCCCGGCCGGCCAGGCCACCACACTGCCGTCACCATTAGCCAGCATATTCTCATAGAAGTTAATATTTTTGTTTTCGTGTCTGTTGTCACGCAGTGCGCGTCAGTTAAATTGTCTTGATTTACGACAAGGAAGACATTTTATGCAATTGATACTTTCTTTATTCAAATACGCATTTCGCTGCAAATTAGGAATTTGCAGAATAGAAAGTGAAACAAATGAACGCTTATTTGTGGGTGCATTCTGCAAATGTGCATACGTGTAGGTTCATTCAGACACCATAAATAAATATCATGGGACATTCTTATACAAAACCTAGTCCCATAGTAATGTCAAATAAGGCTTGTGTTGCGGTTACTAAACGACGATTATTTTTGGGTTGTTGTATTCTAGCCATTTTTTCCGCAACTCGACATCAAACGTACCTATAGGCATATTTTACGTGGTAACAACGCTGGCCCCTGGCCCAACTCTACTTATTGAGCAGAAGTGGACAGGGTACTAGGAATAGGGTACAACTAGTGACTAGTTCTCGGTAATTTCCCAATCTTACTATGGGGAAAGTTTCCATTTGGGAATATTCCTCATACTTTGTTGGGTGAGTTACCGGGAACGACACATCAACCAAGAAATCGCAAACAAAAAAAACAATAATCACTAATCCGCTCCCAGCGGTTATTGTGTCTAATAATAATAGGAAATGCCTATGTCCAACAGTAAATAAGATAGTAGGTAAATAAAATAAATAAAAATAAAGTAGACTTAGAGCACATGATTCTGATGAATACGAGTAATGTACAGAGTCAGGTTTGAAGAGCACTTTACACTGGTTTAATTAAGCGATGTTCGCCTTCGCTCGACGAGCGAGAGGAATGGCGCCGCTGAAACAGGCCCTAGCGTATCTATGCGCAGACGCAGCGCGAACTCGAAGTATACAACAATATACATTTCAGCAAAAAACTGCAGTGACGAGGTGCCAGCAATCGCGGCACGACAGAGTTAAATCAGTTGTTTATCTTATATGTACGGATTCTCATCGATTATCAAATGAATATTTAGCTAATAGTCCAATAAATATCTAAATAAATATCTTGGGACTTGGGACATCTTACACAAATGGACCTAATCCCACGGTAAGCTCAATAAGGCTTGATATGTGCGTACCAAACGACGATATATATAAATTATATAATACATAGACAGCCCCTAACAAGGAAGGAATATGTGTGATAAATAAATGCACAAATAATGCCAACGACAAACCCGGAACCTCCGACTTCGGTAGGCAGGTTCATGGATTGTTCAGAAACCTTTAAGGTTGCACGAAATATGACTTATCATAAACATGTCCACTTTGCACCCTGGCTGACGGGACAAAATGACAACAAGAAATGGTGGGTTCACCCTAATAATGTAAAAGTTGTATAACAAGATAATCAAAACTTACAGAATGCCAACTCAATATGTGAACTTATCATCGTTTTGGCAGAACTCCAATATATTTGACGTATTGGCAGACGAATAACAGATCTTGGGAAATAGCAGATGTAAAAGTGGGCGACATGCTCAAAACGACCTTGGTATGACTTTATTATAAAGAAACGGGAAAGTTCGTGGCAAAGAGCGAATTATAGCTTCCTGGATCAGTCACTGATAAGAGGGATGCTGGTTTCACCATCACTTACTTCATTAGCCTTTTACAGTGCACTGCTGGACGTAGACCTCTCCTATTATAATTATATGCGTTTGCGTATGAACGTATTATGAGGTAATGCCCATAATCACCACGCTGGACAAGCGGGTTGGCGATGGTGCCCATCATCAATCTTCAATAAATAAATGATCAGTGACACTTCAAATACCTTAGTCGACTCTTAGTCGTAAGACACACAATACATTTGTCACCACACGGCCAAAAAATGGATTCGCAATAAGATCCCCTAATCAGCGGAAGTACTAACTACTATGGACAATATTCTGCTTACTATGATCTGCTTTTCACATGAGCTTTCAGTTGAATATGTGAGGTGTAGCCGCGTTTCAAGGCACAAGGGGCCCTTGATATGTAGATATTTACTGCACTTTGCGCGTATCTATACTTCGACCTTGACTGTACTCGTTATTATAAGAATCTAACTAAACCAGGGGTACTAGGGGCTCCGCGCCTATTTAATCCGACTCAGGGTACAACCGGTATCAAGTCACATTATCAAACAGAAAGCAGTACAAAAATACATCAGCTACTTATTTTCATTAGCTCTACCTCTTCGGTACCGCTTGCCAATAAAAACTTGTACGTTTTCATGGATGATCTAACCGCCGTCGCCTATTCAACGCGCCCCGTTACTCCGAGATTGAAAAAATGTACGTGATCTAATTACTAGCATTGACATCTATAGCTGGACACTTATTAACTGAAGCGAAACGTGGGTCTTCTCTGAGCTTCCTCATAAATATAATTCGTCATAAATATGTCGTATTTCTGTCACCCTGTCGGTTGTTCTCGAAATCTCGATTGGACCTCTACAACCAATATTTTCAAGACACGTTAATGGTACCTAAGGATTTGACGGTTGACGGCCTCTGTAGCTGTCAGTAGTGACCCTGCTTGCGAAGCTGGAGGTCCCAGGTTCGAATCCCGGTAAGGGCATCTCTTTGTGTATTAATTAGAAAATATTTGTTCCTCATGCAGTCATGGATGTTTACTCGTACTACGTATTTAAGAATCAAATATCGTCGCTTATAGTAGGTACCCAGTACCCACATCACAAACCTAAAGGCCAAGCCATCAGCCATCATCATCATCATTTTGTCAGCCTCCGTAGCCTAGTTGGTAGTGACCCTGCCTACGAAGCGTGAGGTTCCGGGTTCGAATCCCGGCGAGGGCATTATTTGTGTATTTATTTATCACAAATATTTGTTCCTTGGTCATGGTTGTCTATGTATTTAAGTATCTATATGTATCTATCTATTATATATATCGTCACCTGGTACCCACATCACAAGCCTTAATTGAGCTTACCGTAGGACTAGGTTGATTTGTGTAAGATGTCCCAAGATATTTATTTATTTATTTATTTTATTTATTTAAGCCACACCGATAGCGTGTGCAGCACGTGCGCGTGTGCGTAGCGCGCGCGTTGTAGCGTATGTAAATGTCATATATTATTAGATGGCACACCGCTTGCGTGGGATGCACATGCGAGATTTTACTCTTATCGATGTTATTGATAAGTTCTAAATTCCAATAGGGTTATTGAATATTCAGTGAACATAAGTCAACAATCGGTTTCCCACGTCTTGCGACTGTTTCTATATAAGTACTCGGACACCATCGATTTTATACAGGAAACCACTTGAATAACTTCAAATGGTATTTCTGTGTTAACATTTGTTGTTTATTTCGCCTGATGATCACTTGATCAGTTTCCTTTAGAAATAAATTTGACAGTTTAACTGAAGAGGGTCAAAAGAAAAACCAGTGTATGCCTACATGGCCGTGTAGGCATAAGGCCGTGTGGTGACGGCAGTAAGAATACTTGTCACAACCCCAACTCTTCCCGCCGCTCTAAATAAATACCTCCTAATGCGTCTATAAGCATAGTTAATAGGAGAGGCCTACGTCGAGCGGTGGACTGAGATGCCGTGCCTCGTCTAATGATTTCATTAGCATTACCCTACGGACGCCCGTCCGAGGTTTTCGGTGGTTGGTGAAACCTGTATATGCCTACATGAAAATTAGAAATGTATTAGTGTAGGGCCTGAGTGGTGAGCGGCGAGCGGGGCTTCCGGCGGGGCGGGCAGCGTCGCGTCAAGCGTCCAACGGATTTGTATGGCGTGCACGGCGGCCACGCGCATACGTTTGCATTTGTTTAATGCCTCCACTACGTCTGCGGATGGGTCCGCGGACGTCGGCATATGCATCCACAGACGAATCTTCACCAACCGTCCACGTCTGTTGATCGATCAGTCTGAGTACAATCTCGTCAGACGCTACACGCGAGAAAGATGGACGTTGAAACTGTAGCAGCTGCACCATGATTTAAAAATTAACCTATTTTATTGAGCTCGTTTACATGCGCAAGTTACGTAATGCGTCATGGGTATTCAAAAAAATTCAAAATTCTTTATTCCGTTAATAGGTTGTACAAAAAATTACGAGTATTGGTGTCTCCCTTTAAGTTATTTGCAAAATACCCGCTTATTAAAATACGTAATTAATGACTTTAACTGTAATGTTTTTAATGTGTTGTAATGGTATTGAATCTACGGAATTTAAGACTAATCATAATAATAACACTTTTTATTATGAAAAATGTATATTTTAACATATTTATTCAAAAGTATCCATTCATCCGTCCTAAAGTAATATCTATATAGTAAATTCCACAAGTAAGCAGGTTGAAAAAATGTTCGTGTAAACTAGGCCTACAGCCTGGCAAAAAAGAGTAGAAATTAAAAAGTGCCAACATTTAAGTGTCGTTCCGTTTTCTCACGCATATTGATTTGAAAGGGACGACACTACGATGTTGCTTATTTTTAATTTCTACTCTTTTTCGCGAAGCTGTAATTATATAATACACTACATAATGGACATACACACTGCATATGATAGTGTAACATTGGCCCAAATGTCATAATTTTATGTAAGATACAGAAAAAACTGTAAAACAAGCCTTCAAAAAAATCCGTAGAACTACGGATTTTTACTAGCGACTAAATACGGATTTTTAACCTAAGCCCTACGGATTTACTAAAATCCGATCTGGCAACACTGTACTCAGGCCTTAGACTAAGGTATAGATCCTCACCATTTCATCGTAGATGGTCTGCGTGTCGGCCTGCGCGTCGTACACGGCGTCGTAGGTGAACAGCTTGTCCTGGCCCTTGGGGTTGAGCACCTGCACGGCACCGCGCTCCGGGGACACTTGCACCACCTGCACACAGATATGAGTTACACCGAGTTGTGACCAAGTGTGACTGTTGCCGTCCCATGAACTGGCCTACTACCGTGAAAATCGAAATTCGTAAATTTCGAGGATTTTTCTCTGTCACTCAAACGAAGGGGTCATTAGAGTGGGAGAGACAAATCTTCGAAATTTACGAATATCGTTTTTCGCCGTAGGGCCGCTGCGGGCATTTTCACTTTTAGGGGCAAGCAATTAGCGTGAAAAAAAAAACATGATTGCAGTCAGCTTTGTAACGACAATTATAATTGCCGATTTCTAAGAATGAAGATTTGAAAGTTTGATGAACCTTAAATATATGACGTTAAGACTATTGGAAAAATGGTTAGTCTTACCCTCATATTAATAAGGATTAATCTATAACTGTCAAAAGTTCATTCTTAGAAATCGGCAACTATAAGTACTATAAGTAGCTTTTGGGAATTTAAACTTTATCGGATCGGAGTTTTTATATTATAATATCGTTTAAAGTTTGTGAAATTATCACCAAATAGAGTTATTTTTTTGAAATTTTGTGCTTAATCGTCATTACAAAGCTGGCTGCAATTAAGCTTTTGTTAATTTCACGCTAAATTAAGTGTCCCTAAAAGTGAAAATACCCATTAATAACAGTAGCAAAATTTGGGTTCGTTAAATTAACCATTAGTTAGTATCGTTATAAACCATCAGTTATGAAACTGAACAATCAATTCCTTCACCTGGCGTTAAATCATAATAATCCAGATCACCCTTCACCAGTTCATCAACAGTCTGTCAATTGACGGATTATAAGTATTTAGTCCAAGTTAAGATGAGATGGATGAATTTGTATACTGGCGGAACCAAAGGGCCTATCGCGAACTTCGAAAATAGTCACTGTCTGTCTCTGTCACTTCAACGAAGACGCCATTACAGTGACAAAGACAAAAAACCTCGAAATTTTCGAATTTCGATATTTGTGATAGGCCTTGAGATTGCAGATTTTAGTGCTTCATGATAATTACTCTCACTGCCACTTGCGAGCGCTTTACTATAATAGCAAAAATCTTAATTACTTATCTAGTTAATTATGATTGTATAAGTAACGAGCCATTAGCCTCCCACGTGTTGCCGCGAGACCAATTAAAAATACATTAGTGAATCACCATTCAGGCCATGATCTCCTGGTCGGGACTGGTGATAAAATAAAAAATATAAATACGATCATCGCGACAAAGATTTTATTGAAATCCATCATCAGAAGGATGGCTTTGGGCTCTGGCCTGTAGGCTTAGCACATGATTAACGCAAATGCAAAGAGGGACGGATAGTCGGCGAGATACTGTCGCGCCAATCATGTGCTAAGCAGGCTGCTATCGCGAACTTCGAGATTCGTAAATTTCGATGAACGATTTTCTAAATTCTCGGTATTCTGAATAAACTAGATTTATTATAATAATTTAAAGCGTGTTCATCCTTGGTAGTCTCATTCAGTAAACAATTTATCTCCAAATAAACTCTTTTGCTCTAAAACTTTAATGCTTGGCAAAATTAAGAAACCGGAGATAATATTTTATTTTAGTCTCAAGTCCATCCTTTCATATGGGATTGTTTTGTTTTAATCATGGAAATAGCTATTTTTTATCAGTTTTTGGTTAGAATATTGTTTACCAGATGAGGGAGTATGAACAGGCTTCAGTGTCAGTGATGATGATATCCCTTGCCCGTGTTAGTGCAGTGGGACCTGCAAACCCGACGGGCAAACCTGTAAAGGTAGATCAGCCTCTTGGAACTGACCCGCCCTGGTCGAGAGGCGCTCGTACCATTTCTGGTCGAGAGGCCTTATCCGCCGTTTCTGCACTCGTCGTGGAAAAAACAGGGGATTAAATAACTATGAATAACGTGATTCCCACTTAAAGGCTCGGCCACGACATTGGTCTAAAGGTGCATGCAGACCAAAAGAGCATTCGCTGTTCTATCCCCCACTCTACGAAATCAACGAATCACGTTTCGTGTAACGATCGAATTTCGTAGAGTACCCCTACTGCGAATGCTCTTTTGGTCTGCATGCACCTTAAGGCGACCAGCGGCGAGCGAATCCACGAGTTGGAGCGTGATGCCGATATGGGTACTGGTACTCCCTCTCGCACGCATGGTTTTCTGCTAAGCCGGTCGCCTTAGATCAATGTCGTGGCCGCGGCATAACGGGTGAATGTACCTTCTTTGGTGCCTGTAATTGCCAATGATTACGGTCTTCCGGGTCATGCTGGTTTTATGTAAAATTATGCAAACATGCATTGTTCTGGAGTTGATTAATGAGCCACCTACAATCATGGCCGATTCCTAAGAATGAAGTTTTGACAGTTATGATTAACCCTTTATTAATATGAGGGTAAGACTCACCATTTCTTCGATATATTTAATGTGGCTAATTTCTAAACTCATTCAAATGTTCATTCTTAGAAATCGGCATGCATGTTGGCATAATTTAAATAGCATAATTTTTCAGAATTCGCGTGAGCGTGACGCAGGTCAGGAGTCCGTAACCATGGCAATAACAAACAAGAAAAAGTTGATTCACCCCTATACATTTTGTAGAATAGACTACGGTTACGGCTGTAGAATTTAGAAATCAAATCAAAACATTTTATTGCATACGTAATAAATATGACCGGCTCGGCCCGCTCAGTGGAAATCGTACATAAACCATAAGTCGTAGGTAGGTCACTATATTTGTTTTTAGGTATATAAGATAAACCAGCTGTTAGGTAATTCCGGATTTGTTTTGGTATTCTAAAGAATCTTCTATTTAATCTGTCGCTTATTTTTTGAATTTCAGGTTTTTTTAATCCCACCTTAAAAGTAATGCCATAATGTCTGGGTCGCGTTTTATAAAGTTACAATTTACAATTTCGCTGTTTGCCTCTCTAACGCACGCACATATTGGCTAGAAAGAGAGGCAAACAGCGAAATTGTAAATTGTAACTTTATAAAACGCGACCCTGGTGGTTGGCTAATCCTACAATACATAGTAGTTTGTATTCAGTCATTCAGGTATGGGGTATATTAATTATTGTACGATAGACCAGCTTAACGTACCTTTTTTTAATAATTTAGAGTTAAAAAAGCAGATTCAAAGTTATATTGCCAAATTTTACGAGACTGGCATTGCTGTTGTCAAGGCTGAGCATTTAATATTTTGAATATTTATTTACAAAACTATGTCGTAAAATAATGTGTATTATTTCTTTCTGTTACCCAAACATGAAGCTAGAAATCAGGTTAAATTCCTGGCACATGACAAATGGGTAAATTAAGAATACCTGGCGTGCATACCGCACGATTCGCTTTTCAGTCGTAACTGCCAACTGAGAAATATGGACGCCGCTGTAAATGCTGTAATAACCGATATATACCACAGGAAAAGTTGATATTTACGACAATTGCTTTAAAAATACCAATTTTCTAATGTCCTCCTTCTTTGCAAAAAATAGTTTTGTAAGAAGTAGTTTTGTAGTGTGTCATTAATGTCATTATTTTCTAAATATTACTCGTGTTAGGTACCGCCATGTAAACTTTACGCAAAAATCCTTGGATACTTTAGCCTTTTAGGATTAGCAAAGCAGGAAGAGGTCAAAAATACATGATTCTGACTATTCAGAAAACAAAAAAAATTGTGCTACAACATTATATGCGTCATATGCGTCTTATAATGTTCAGTAAGGGTTGGTTATCAGTTGGTAGACGGACTTTTCTGAGAGACGGTCTTACCTGCAGTGACCTTACGTGGGATAGAAACCTCTATTTATTAAGTACGTGTAACATTGCTCATATTTTTATACATACATATAGGTACCTATAGTTTTATCGAGTGGAGACCATGGTTTGGCAAACGCAGTGTAGGACGTCCACCTACGAGATGGACAGACGATCTATGAAGATCACGGGGAGACGCTGGAGCTAAATGCAGGTCGCTTCCAACTTGTCCAAAGGCCTGCCCTATGTTCAGCAGTAGGGCATGAAACCCTGGGAAATACCCTATTCAGCAGTGGACGTCTTAAGGCTGAAATGATGATGATGATGAACAGTGATCGGTTTTTTGGATTCACCCTCGCGGGATTTCGCGTTTAAAAAATGACGGGTGTGACTATAAAAATAATGCATACTATTATATTATATTATGAACAGTAACATGGCAAATTGCATGGAAATACGTATAAATAATCAAAGTTTATTTTTCAAGTTACTATAGGAAACCCGCTGGGGGAATCCAAAAAACCGATCACTGATGATGATATGATGAATAATGATTGTTTTATTTGTAGCTTTATTTGTAGCGGAACGAATTTTATATGCCGATGCGTTGTTATGAATGTTATGATGGTGCTTTACATAGCGTTATCACCGGAATGATCTGCGGCACCGCGCGGTTTGTGCGCACGCGCCGGCGCCGGCGACGCGCTTGTTGCGTGACCAACACAACATCGAACAGACAAACAAGCAACGATGCGTAAAATGGAACACCGTAACTCTGACAGCCGCCCTACCGCGAAATTCGAAATTCGTAAATTTCGAGGATTTGTCTTTCTCACTCTAATGACACCTTCGTTTGAGTGACAGAAAAATCATCGAAATTTACTAATTTCGACTGTCGCGGTGTAGGCCAGGCCCCTATTTCACCATGGTGACAGGTGCGACAATTGTACCTACGATCGGACGGGTCGTGTGATCGTTTGCCACCATTATCACATATTTCACAAGAACTTTAAGAAATCAACAATAAATACCGACTTTTGAGCCAAGAAAAAATACAAAAAATGTCACAAAAAACACGACGATTGTAGTAATAGTTGTGCATCAAGGGAGGTAAGTACGGAATTACTAACGAGAGTGTTGACTCGAGTTAGTATTCCGCTTACTGACGACCGTGACGCATACAATGTTTTTCATCACACTTGCTGACAAAAAAATAAGTGATAAGACAAAATATTATTAAATGACGTAATGACGTTTCTATTACTCCCTCAGGAATTTCACTTTTCTATTACTCCCGCAACGCATACAAGCAAAGGCGCGCTTAGACAGCAAGTGTGATGAAAAATATGTAAGGTTTAAGATTGTAAGTTTGTAATAAAACCAAGATTGTGTTCTAAAAGTGTGTGATTATGGAATAATGCAAGTTTTTAGGTTTGTTTATTTTTTTTAGATTCTACTGACGAATGGTATATAATATAAAGCTTTGTGAACACCCGCATGGCCGGCGCACGCGCCGCCCGCGTATGCAAATGCAGTTAATCATATTCAAATAGCTGACGAACTGCAATCTTATCGCTCTACAAGTTAACATAATGGGTTTATTTGGAAACGGCCTACGGCTTTAGCTGCATCTACTGCTATATTACATGATTTGACTATTTAGTATTTACCTAGTTTCCACTTCTTGTAGTATGTACCATGCGGTCAGCGGCCCTACCGCGAACTCCGAAGATCGCAATTTTGGATGGATTATGTACAGACAGCCGCCATCAGATATATCTGAGCAGGATATGATCTCTTAATGCGATGCAGTTTAGGTTCGGCGTGTCAGTTTTCGACAGTTATTCTATGGAACTGACAAACTTATTTTCAAATAAAATTGTAAATTTGAGAAATATTCTTATACTCTGTTTGGTTTGTTGTTTAAAAAAAAGGTAAACAATCTTGCAGTATGTTTTTATTGAAAAATGCATATAAAAATCCAAACTAGGTACTGAATGAATCAAAAACAATGTAAATCACTGTATTTCCTTGTTATATTATGTATATTTGCTAAAACTTATTTTCTACTCGTAGTTTTCAATAAAAAGATACTGCAAGATTGTTTACCTTTTTTTAAATACCAAACCAAACCGAGTATAGTCAAACACAATTTTATTAATCATCAAGGTTGGAGGGATACATCAAAATTAAAAAAGAAAGCTCTTCTAAGGTTTACTGTTCATCAGAAATGACATTTAAGATTAGGTTGGCAGCCATGTATTTCATTAAGTCTTGTATAGGTACACGTGGTGTCTTAAAATGCTAAAAACGCAATGCGTGTATACCCGAAAACCCGAATGCGTTTATAAGAAATAGATAATATAGACTTTTCTTGACGACTGTAAGGTAGGGGCTTAAAGGTGTGTTCACGACCATGTAAAAGACAAATAAAAGTACGGAAGTAGAAAAAGTCCTAAAAGGAATCGCATTAGCAGATCTCGGTAGGTAGCTCCTCAGGCCTCTTATTTCTATGGCGTTAAGTGCATGTATATTTTACCATATTTTGAGCACATTAGCAGCTCCGATATATCTAATGGCGACTGTACTTATCAAAGTTCTCTTGTTAGGCTTACGAGCAACAAGCTGGCAACCGTCTGTAGCCATGGCAACGTCTGTGGCAACCATGTTTCGCGTCGATATCGCGACACGGTGACTGCGATGGCTTGCACGAATCTTATTATGGGTAATGGGGTTATTGGTCCTAGTTAAAGCTGTAACCCAATTTACTGGGTATTATTTAATTAATTTATGTCATTGAAAATACTTACTACCTAAAAACAAATGTTTAATTGTATGATCCTCTCTATAATGAACATGAATGTATTAAGCTTTGAATAATCGATAATAATACATATATATAAGAATCTCTGTCACTCTAAAGATTTTTGAAATCCTTAAATAACCGTATATTTTGTATTTCCGTGAATTTTTGAACGTTCGCGACTTAGATTAGTTAATCTAATAATAATAAATATGCTTTATTGTGAACTACAACGAAAACTTAAACAGAAACACAGATAAACAGATGCAAGTAGGTGACAACAGGTGGACTTATCGCTGAAGAGTGATCTCTTCCAGACAACCTTAAGATAGCGGATTATAGCGAAAGTATATACGTACATAAACTACAAATAATTTCAGTCTTTAGGGTATATATATCCCTTTATTCGATAACATCCAAAATACTGGTCATGCATGGTCTTTGACTCACTTTTTGTATTTTTTCCGAACCAGAATTATTCACACTATTTTGACTGCCAAGGAGGCTTGATCACAACACCATCCCTTACTTTTGTCGAATTAAGGGTTAAATAAAACCTTGTACGGTCAGCTCTAATAATATGTATACGATTTTAATCTTTATGCCTTTGACATACGTTCCGTAATGTATACATATTATTAGACGTGACTGTACAGTCAAGGGCAAAAATATCTGTACACTTTTTTACTTATGTCTGGAGCATAAGGTTTTAAATCGTATATATATTTATGCCCCTGACTGTACGTAGGCCTTTATAAGTTGCAAGTATAAGTCAACACATAAAAGCGTTTAACCTACTTGCATCTGTCAAGCGACACATGACGAGGAATTTGATTTATTTCCCGCGCATGCGTGCAAGGCCGGTCAGAAGATCTATGCCTAAATACGGCACGTTGTATGGACATTACCCGTCACCTACTTACTCGGACGGTTAGCAAAGTATCTATGTATGTGAAAAAGTGTGTATTTTGTAGAGGAATATCGCCAACCCCATAACCGACATCTTAAGACCTAATTTTCGACACTGAACAGTTATACTTCGGTCCTATCGCGAACTCTGATGTTCGCAAGTTTCGCAGATATGTCTCTGTCACTCTAATGACGCCTTCGTTAGTGTAACGGAGACAAATCCACGAAATTGCGAACTTCGCAGTTCGCGTTAGGCCAACTGCGGCCCTACTCGAGTCTATTTCGATGATTCGTCTCTCTTACTCTAATGACGCCTTCGTTTGAGTGACAGAGAAAAATCCTCGAAATTTACGAATTTCGATTTTCGCGGTAGTAGGCCTGGTTGGAATATATCGCAGCCGTATAGTTTCGTGAATGCCGGTGTTGTGGCTAGGGCTGTCATTCGACCGAATTTCCCCGGATTTGTCCTAGTTTAGTTTGGAGGGTGTCCGGGCAGGGTTTCAAAGTGTCCGGGGCAAATCCGGACACTTTTCATGTCAGGAAATAGGAACACCATTTGTACCTATTTATAGTCATTATTGTAGTATACAAAGTGAAGTCTTAAAAAGGGATTTACGCCAAATTACGTTTTATCAGCCTCCGTAGCCTAGTTGGCAGTGATAACCTGCCTACGAAGGTGCGAGGACATTATTAATAGTGTATTTTTTTATCACAAATATTCGTTCCTTGGTCATGGCTGTCCATGTATTTGAGTATCTATCTATTAATTATTATAATGTCGCTTGGTACCCACATCACAAGCCTTAATTGAACTTATCATGGGAATAGATCCATTTGTGTAAGATGTCCCAAGATATTTATTATCATTTTTGCCATATCTCGGGACCATAGGGTCCCAGGCCTTTGAGAAGCACGCGTGGGGCCGAAGCCAACAGCGCTATTAAATGTCCGGGGTTTTTGAGTCTTTGTCCTGGTTTTAGGAATGTCGAGTTGGCAGCCCTAGTTGTGGCGCACGATCACCTCGCGTGTCATCTCACAATATTTACGATTTCAAACGAAGGAATATACGCCTGCGATGTCTTCGTATCAACAATCTATCGGTTATCTGATTAAGTATTAACGGCGTAGTGGGTAGATTTGTATTGTCTATTGATTATTCATGTTTTATTTTATTAGGCGGTATCGTATCAAAGGTTACCATTATCACTTTTATTGCAATGTAAGGTGGAAAGTTTATCAACTTTTACAAATGTATACTCTGTTTGGTTAGGTATTTAAAAAAGGTAAACAATCTTGCAGTATCTCTTTATTGAAAACTACGAGTAGAAAATAAGTTTTAGCAAATATACATAATACAACAAGGAAATACAATGATTTACATAGTTTTGATTCATTAAATACCTAGTTTAGATTTTTAAATTCATTTTTCAAACAAAGATAGATATTGCAAGGTTGATTACCTTTTTTTAAATACCTAACCAAACAGAGTATAGGTATAGTCAACTATTGGACCCTAGGCCACTCATAAACTATGTCAAAGTCATGTTATTAAATCAATTTGTAAGTAAGTTCTTACTACTTGTTATATTGACGTGGTTCTAGACTCTAGACCTACCCTATGGCTCCAATTGTGTAAGCTCTGAAATAGAATTCGAGATCAAAAATGTAAACAAACTATGACAATGACATGACATTATAATTATTGTCGATGTTAAAGTGACATTCCAGGAGTATAAAACGTTTTATATCGAATGTATTTTTTAACACCTTTGTAAATTGGGGTGGCGTTTTGAGATTAGCTTTTTATTTTATTTATTTCCATACTTACAATTATCCTTACAGGTACTAAGCCTAAGACAATGTTTTATGTGTAGGTGTAGATACGCGAAAGTCAAAGTA
>JALPQI010020677.1:0-17220 GCA_025490895.1 Thaumatotibia leucotreta | reverse complement strand
TTTTTATTTTTCCCTAGTAGTCACACTACTTAATACTATATAAATTATGAATATTGGATGTCATGTACCAAAGAAAAAACGACCAAGACCAAACCAAGACCAAGAGCGAAAGCGTGTGTTTGATTCCCACCTTGGACGTTGGTGATTTTGGTCGTTTTTTTCTTTAGTATATGACATCTAATATTTATAACTCGCATTTTCTGTTAGAAGTGCAATAGCGAAACAAATAATTTTTCACACCACCTATTCGAATACGAGTGTACGGAATATATCTTTTATTTTTGTCATAGGTGATGTGAAAAGCAGTATGTGTCACACGGTGTCAAAATTTCGTCTTGGGCGTTAACGCTTGAATCCTTCATTACGCTCAGGATTCCATATACACCCACGCCGTAAATATACCATTTTGATCCCTTGTGACACAATCTACCTTAAATTCCTCTACAAAACATTCCAATGAAAAGAAAAACATTTTCCAAATAGCGAGCTAAACGTTGATTGTCCTCTAATAGAGTACAGTTGTAAATGGAACATCTGTCATGTCCGCCGTCGGAGCGGGAACAATTTAAAAGACAATCCATCTCTCGGAGACAGCCGATGGCTCTCAATAAATCAGGCCACTTAAAATGGTGACGATTCTTAGGAGATTCCTAATCCTTACCCTGGAAATATAAAATTGCAATGGTGCCAAGTTTGCAAAGACTTAAGTGCTTAAATCTTGTGCAGATCGTAAACTCACAGTTTTTTAATCTGCATTAGCTTTACAGTATTCTTTACAAGTATGAAGTTCGAAAATATCAGTCCTCCTTTTATGAAATCGGTTATAAAGTTAGTAAATTGCTCAAAATATGAATGTTGAACAGACATCGTACACAAAAATGAGCAGACATCGTAACTTTTATAGCAATTTTAGGGCAAGATGGTAGAAATAATGAAATTAATTGACAAATTAATATTTTCTGGGATATTATCAAATAGGGTTGATATTTTTGTAATGAAATCATTACGAGCAATGTATTTTAACATCTAAACATTTATTTTGTTACAATTAAATAAAAGAATAAGTTTATTTGTGTGATGATTATTATAGTATCATCTCCTGGCATAATTTACAAAAATTCTTTTAGTATAAAAATCTTCACACGACTCCTTTCCGGAGTGAGTTAGGTACTCATAGAATTATAAATTTAACATCAAAACTACAAGGTTTTAAAATTATGCTAAAGTTCTACATAAAAGGTAAAATAAGTTAAGTACACATAAAGAGATAGTCAGTGACCTGCAATATAAAAGTAAGTAAGAAAGTATGCAAAACGCTCTAGCTGAAAATTGAAAGGAAACAAAGCGACTATTATGTACTAAGAGATTTTCTTATAAAGCCTGCGATAAAAGCTTAAGGTAAGACATTTTCCATATCGTTGTTGCTTTTAAAATTGCGCTTTTCTTAAACGATTTTACTCTATCAATTTCCTTGTGCGTTTTAAGTATTTAGGGTTTAAATATAATTATACTTCGTGATGATTAAAGTTAGGTATGGCAGAATTTAAATAAGTTATTTCATTCTCAAAACAATACATAGTAGTATACTTATAGTATAACTAGATGACCCGGTGAACTTCGTATCACTTACATGTAACATTAATGTAAACCAAATTTACTGAAAACATAATATGTATTTTCAAGCTGGTAACTTTAAAAATACATCATCAAATATAGTCAATCTCTTTGACTATGTGGTGTACACAGATGTATAATCTAAACACAAAAAGACGCGAAACTTATATCAAAGTACCTATTTGAGATAGTAAATTTGAAACTGTACATTACACTTACTATACCTACAGCTTTACCTAGGTAAAGGACCAAAAGTGATAATGATAGTGAATTCATTAAAATTTTTATTATCGTCCTCCGCGATTTACGAGTTTTCAATGCTAGAAATCGGTCAATAAAATGTTTCAGGACTGATTTTTGACTTTGTAACGCTCAATATTAGTGATATCCAATTTAATACCATTGGTCTTTAATATGATTGAGATACTATGTGGATCAATAAAAGTTATTTTCTCAAACATGCAATGAAATGTTGTAGTTACGTGCCTAAAAAGTGGCCGGGAAGTACCTCGTTGCCGGCCTAGGCCGGCAAGTACCTCTTTTTTAATTTTCATTTGACATAGGGTTGTGACCTGGCATCTTGGCTTTTAGCCAATAATTATCTGTAAGCAATATTAGTATAAAAAAAAATATTGGCAAATTTTTGCAGTTATAATTAGGTATTTAAATTATATCATTTAAAATAAATGTACAATAACTACTCAAAATAATATTTAAAAAGCAGTTATATACGGCGCGATCCGTCGGCCCCGATCACTGCATGCGATTAATTGGACCCAACCGACCGCGTCGTCTAATACCGCTTTTTTAAATTAAAAATTTGCAACTTTCAAACAGGTCAATTTAAAAAAAAAAAATAAGGTGTCGGTGTCGTATTTGACTTTTGTTGTGTTTCAAAGACTTAGTTATGTAGTTGACTTATAATTTCTTAGAAAGAAGATACATTTTTTTGTTTCATTTCATTGCATGTTTGAGAAAAGCATTATACATACCTCGGCCATGAAGTGACGGGTTGCCGTCCGAATACTATCCGGTCTACATATATTCGGCCGGCAACCAGTCACTTCCCGGCCTCGGTAGTAATGTACTATTATGCAACTGGGACATGATATATGTGTAGATAAAGTAACCTTTTATACCATTAATGCACCTTGACGCTGGCATAAGCATCGTATTTCGCTGAAGCTATAAAAAAGAAGCAGATTTTTTAATACGTCATACATGCAGTGAAGTCATTAAGAGTGCTTACCGTCCCGGGAGAGTTCATTGTGCCACGGATTCCCTTTTAATTAATACTGAAGCTTATTTCAAAGTACGCTTTAATTGAATATTTTAATAAGCTTTACTTATTTCGACGTAGATTTTGTACCTGATTGTCAAAAAGACTTTTGAATGTTTGCCTTCGTTAAAAATTATGTTTTTCGACTACAGTTCTGACTAACGAATAAATTATCATCATCATCATCATCAGCCAATTGACGTCCACTGCTGGACATAGGCCTCCCCCAGAGAGTTCCACAAAGATCGGTCGTGAGCTGTCCGCATCCATTGGACACCCGCAACCTTTACCAGGTCGTCGCTCCATCTTGTGGGGAGCCTTCCCACGCTGCGCCGTCCAGTGCGTGGTCGCCACTCGAGAACCAAATTATATTTCATGAGAATTTTAAATAAAGGATGTTACCGACTGGTTGAATTATAAGCTTTTCCGCACTCATTAAAAAGGTCAGAATGTCATTCTCGGAAATCGGCAACTATAGTTTTGTATTACCGAAGAATACCTTTATCCCAAAATCATACGATAGTAACGTAAAAATATATGACGGTATGAGTAAAGCTTACTTTCAAAGTTAAAAATATAGCTGCTTTAAAACCTAAGCTCATTGCATGTGTCGTTATTTTGCAACTTACACAAAAACCTTCCTTAGACGTAATTGCTACTTTAAGGGGTTGCAAAAAGTGTGTTCACAGTAAGGAGTCATTAGCTGGCTAGAGAGAAGCTCATTTGTGGCCGAGTTTTTAAAAGGTTTTTACAAACTTCAGCTTACATTGATACTTGTACATCATTTTGTTTCTAAAAAGCATTTTTAACGTTCAATGTAGACCAAATACATTACCTATTTATTTATTCAGTTTCAGCTAATTTTGTTAAAAAATTCAAGCTGAATTTTGTTAAGCTTCACTTATGTAAAGTACCTAGTCACCATATTTTTATTAATTCATTCCAAAATTAATTTCTTATTAGACTAGTGTATACGTAAGTAAGTGAATTCCAAATGGTGTCTACACGTCACTATATAAACACGGAGTGAAAGCCACCTAGTTCCATATAAATAAAGCACTTCTTCCAGTCTCATTGCGATCGCGTGCTGAACAAATAACCACGGGAATAATTGCATCTCGATTTCATAGTGGAGAGAAAATAATATAATAAATGGTATTCATTGGATGATGATATGCATTACAAAGTCAACCATCAAAGTTTGTTAAAGCAGACGAACCGTGTCACTTACGTTTAAATTAAACAATGATTTAAGCATGTAAATAGCTATAACCTAACACCCTAGTTAGCCTTGTCCTGCCCATTGTGATTTCTAAAGGACATATTCGATTTTTCTCAAATAATTAATGAAAAGCCTGGTTAGGTTAGGTTAAATTCTTTACTTTTATGTAAAATATAGAACTATATGTTACGATTCATTTACTACAATTTTCAATATTTCAAACTGAGTATAACGGGCAGGACGAGGCTAGAAATTTCTACTATATCATAATTATCATTATTTAATAGTTATGTCAATGAGAGAAAATGTGAGTAAATTACTGAGAACTTTAAATTATCTTCCGATTTCATTTTGTATATTTTCGTCATCAATTTATTCGTGCCTATTTTAGTTTAATAAAACATTAAGATAAGCGTAGAATGTAATATTGACTCCATAGTAAAATCTGAATTACATTATTGTGCACAAAGCGTAAAACAAATAATAGTTTTAAAAGATCAGTATTGCATAATACCGACCAAATATCCGGCTCTGTTGGTTTCCCGGAGAATTCTTTCGCGTTTTCTGCAATACACAGAAAGAATTGGAATAGACCGAGCAATATTCGTTAATTGGATTAGGTTATCTTTCAGATATGAGAGTTCGTGACAGTTCAATTGTACGATAGGAGGTACAATACCTATTACATACAATTTTATTGTGTTATGTACACTGAAATATACTTATACTGATCTAGGAAATAGGTAATGTTTTGCTATCATTTTTCGTCGGAATAGTACGTTATTGAACACGGGTATGTTGATGTTCAAATTAGTTGCAATACACTACATTGGGTAGACATTTATTGTTATTGGGACAGCAAATAAATAGGCACTTTTCAGATGTAAACTGATGGTGCAACATCATTTACAGCATCTGTAATTTATGAATGTTCACGTAATATAAATTGCACGGTTAGTCTTTAAACTAGACAAACGAGACATAAGTAAGTCACCACCGAGACCAATCGGGGCAATTTTTGAGTGTTTTGTTTTGCTAGTATTTGTAGCAGTTTACAAATTCAAATTACTGTCGCTAACTTGTTACCATGAAAAGATAATTGAGTAAAAAAATTTAACGAGATTTAATAAACGTTAATTGGTGAATAATGTGCGAGTATTTTACACTTGGTTTCACCTTAGTAAAAGACAAACAAGTGACCTAAAATATACTTTGAGCTGTCGAGTGGTACAGCCTGACTATGTACATACGTAGGAGCATTTTATATTGCGACTAAGAAGCAATTTGAAGGTTTCATTCTATCCTCCTGAGTCCCTGAGTCCGTTATAAAGGCCAAAATCATGCCATGTGTAAAGGCCGAGCGCTAAAAAATAAATTTATAAATAAAGTCCCAGAGTCCGTTATAACGGCCAAAATTGTGACATGTGTAAATACCGAGAGCTAAAAACTAAAGTTATTCATAAACGCCGATTGTCCGTTATAAAGGTCTTAATGTTTCGCGCTTAAAATCAGGCGATAATGGCGTGAATTTGAAAATCAATGACTGTCGTCCAATCAGAAATATATCTATCTCTATTTCGCAAAGGCTATTGCCCAGTGAAAAAGAATATTCCGTTGAGTGCGACGTCAAAAGTCCGGCAAGATGTCACATTGCGCAGGTAGAGGTGAGTTTGATCTTATTTTTTCGCTTAAACCTGTTTGTTTTTGTCTGTCTTTTTATTTATTTAATGAGTATTTTACAAGTTTATTATAATATAATTACTAGTTTTATTGTAAATATAATGTTTGAAGTACAATTACGTGTTAAATTAATTTGGCCTTTGTAAAGCCCTCTCGGACTTTGTTCATAGCGTCATTAATTTCTCACACTCGTTTAAAATGAGTTTTCCTTGAAATATGTAGATTAAAATTTCTAAATTAGTTATATAATGTTACAGAATGTTTATTACAATTGTTTTTAAAATACTTAAGTAAAGTTACTTTATGAGGACACTAGTGTGATGTGAGAAGTAGACTGATTTAACTTAAACAGTTTTGTATTGAATTAGATTTTAAAAGAAATATGTTAATGTTTTAATAACAGAACGGTTCTACGATTTTTGTTATTTTTTATAATTATAGCATTTTGACAATGCCTTATCTTTTATTTGATTTTTCAAAGATACACCTGATTTCATACAAAATGACACATATTCGCCACATTTATTATATAATCTTAGTCACATAAAAGCCGAGAGACCTTTATAACGCCCAAATAATTTGTAAAATAAATTATGCTTAAAGTATACCTCTTTGAGTATATAACCAACTTTGTTCCAACAAAAATCTGACAGACTCATTTTAAACCTTAAAATAAGCGTCAGAAAGTTCAGGACCCAACACTGATTGTGTTATAAAGGACTCTCGGCTTTTATGCGAGCGTACTCGATTTTTACCCAGGACTTTACGCTGATAGTGTTATAAAGGACTCTCGGCTTTTATGCTAGTGTACTCATTTTTTATCCAGGACTCAGGAGGCTATGTAATTTTATATTACATGCATCCATATATTAATTATCAAATTGCCCCAGGCAAGCCAACGTCTGATGCACAACGTTTATTTATGGCATGTTTTTGTACGTAATAACGCCGCACATTGATAATACGTGCCGATGTTTGTATTAAAAATCAAATACATTTTCACTAAAATCATAATTACCTACTGAAGTAAAGATATAGGTAAGCTATTTTTTTTTAATTTGTGCCGTGTTAGATATCTATTGCAAGTTGATGAAACTGGAAGTAATTATGGTCACTGTTATAGTTCGCTAAAATCTAAGTATTATATAATAATTCTTCTTTCTTACCATCACACTAGCCTGAGAGTTTCATAGCACATTCAGAAGCAAATCCTTTGAAATATATTCATGTGCGTTTGAATGTAATTACGTGCATGTTCCCAAGGCGGGTGTATGTAAAATGAGCATTATGCTTCAGGGACAGAACTGCAACTTTAATTATTGTACTATCTGAAACAGACGTTTCAGTTGCAAGCGGAACACGCTAGTTGCAGTTTTGATTAACAATAGTAATGTTATTCTGGCCAGGACTTAAGAATTAGAAATGATCTTAAAGATATTTATGAACTTATAAAGACAGTATTATTCAAAATAAATATTAGATGCCAGATATGTTCTGGAGTGGTGGCCACGTACCGAAAGCCGCAGCGTGGGTAAGCACCCTTAAATTGGACTGATGACCTGGTAAAGGTCAGGATTCCGCTGGGTGTGATTAAATGTTATATACCAAAGAAAAAATACCTAGTTCATCAACGTCCTAGGTGGGGATCGAACCCACGTCTCCAGATTTCGCGGCTGATATTATCTAAAAAACTCAATCGAAATATCTAAGCCAAATAAGTTTAATTAACTTCAAACATTAATAACTATCGTAACGATAAATGATTATAAACTGATCGCTTACTACCGCCCACATAGCCCTCAACTGAAAAAAACAGAAATTTCAATTAAAACTTAAATAACGCCCTTAAAAAAGATTACTCTAACAAAAACATAATAAAGGTAGTCATTTTCTCGCCGGCATTTCCCTGTTATTTCCTTGATATCCCGCATGTTAGTTGCTAAGTAATTAAGCCGGTGAAATTAGTATAGTTAACCCGCCGCTGCCGCTGTCCTATTAAAGGGTCAACTGTGCCGTTAGTGGAGAAATACTTCCAATTATCCACCAGAGAAGCTGAAGGGTCGTAATGATGCGCAATATTTTTAGGCAATTCTACTACATATCGTGTAAACCGAAATATATAGGCGAGAATTGAGTCTCTGTCCCCAGCTTTCGTGGGAATACAATAGTAACATAAAATAATTATTTAACAAAATAATAAGATGTTTTCACCAATATACGCACTATATTCGTGTAATATTTTTCTATAAATGTTAATTGTAAGCAAATTTAAAATATCTGAGCATTAGATTGCAAAATGAACAAAAACTGATCGATTTAATAATCTATTGAAAAAGATTATGTATATCTAACTAAATTACTTAAATAGAAGACTTACTATAAAATCAAGTAAATTTAGGTCATATTGTTATAACCTTATTTTTTTATAAACCTTTAAAATACATAAAACTGTTTGAAACCAATTATTCCTATATAAATGACCATACCTGGGATAACTCGAGGCATTTATACGAAAGTGATGTAGCAAAATATTTTATCGACTAAAAATATATCGATGTTACTGTAAATGACAACATCAAAATGTTATTCGGCATGAATAAATATTAGGTACTTACTCTTCAACTAAAATAAAAAATAAGTTTAAACGGGTAGTTACGCGTTTATTTTAAATTAGTTTTCAAAATATACAATTAATATTAAAATATCAATATTTAAATTGTCATTTTGATTAAAATGACATCTGCATACAAGAGGCCCGATATTAGATATGACATCAAACCTCTGTACTGTAATCGATAATGTTCAATAAGCACATATTTTATTATAATTATATCGACATCTTTTTAATCGATATCAAATCCCTATAACTTGCCCCTAGTTATCCCAGGTATGTAAATGACAAATGGGACTTACACTTAGGTAAGTAAAAACCTTGCGTGTAATGTCATGCCCAAAACGCCAGGACAATGTTTACGCAATTAATTCTTTACCGCATGTTGGCCCAAATATGGACGTTATAAATTATACCCCATTGACTGCTGTCCAAGTTACAGATTAAAACAAATAATTTCATAACATGTCCATGCTAATAGTATAAGTCCCGTTTGTCGATAAAATCTGAAAAAGTTGCGACTCTCCGACCCCTTGAGAATTGGTTATTTATTTATTTATAGATACTTATAGTATATGTACTTATATGTTTTATATGTATGTAGGTAATAAGGATTTATAGTAGGTATACACTATACATTGGTATTATTCAATTACTTTCACCAATGTACACGTGTTTGTTTGTCTATCTCTTGGTTCCTGTAGCTGACTCATTTTCTCAAAGGTTAACTGAAAGAAACCCCTTACAGGGATAATTTCGCCTTTATTATTTATTATTATGTGTTTTTATACCTGTGTTTTGTGTACAATAAAGAATTTACATACAATATATGAGTTAGAATCATGGAATTTTAAATCTAGTTAAAGCAATTATTGCTCCTTGTTTTATAAACCAAAACACTAAAGTGAAACGACAGCTATGTCCCTCAAGGATACTGCACTAGGAAACGTTATCTCGCCCGGAGGTGCTCTTGCGGTAGTATGTAATTAAGACTGCATCACCTCGGAGTCCGGTGTTCATTTTAAATAGGTCCGTACTATTCCCGTGTGCTCCGTGTGGGGACGTATTAAACTTAGACGGATATAAAGGTAATTTAGAATGCTACTTGAAAATTGGTGCATTTAGTGTTAAGCTGAACGAAACGGCGGTTAGGTACGATTAATAATATATGACGGTTGTCATAATCATTCGGATGATAAGGGCTGAATTTTCAAACCCCTAATAAACATATCCGATAGTTAAAATTATCACCATCCTTTTCTAAAATTACCAGTCATAAAAGGACTTAGCCCTGTGCCACAGTATGACAGCTACTGTTGAAATTGGGGATTGAAAAATCTGTCCTAAATAAATAAAATTATTTGTTATGGCAGTAGTCCCACTGAAAGCAAAAAGTGAGTTAGCAATTGACAGTTGACTACGAAAACGATCAAAAGATCGCTCCCGTGTAATGAAAGAGACACGGCGACATTTATAGTTCACCGCTGAGTTAGTAACTATACTACTCAGGTACCTATTCAAGTTTTAAATTCATTTTTTCAATCATGTAGTGATCTTGATGCTGCTTTTATCTAGTTTTACGACTGAATGACCATGAACAATATCATGACACTTATCAAATCAAATTCATCAAGATACATTTATTCGGATACCTAAAGAAGCAAAAAACGTGACTTGAATAAAACACTTTCGTGGTCCCATTTATACGTACCTACATAGCTATCTTAAAAAGCAAACAAGTCGATACGTTACCAGCCCAAAAGTAGAAAGTCGTAACAAATTCTCATCCCCAATATGTTGTTGCTATCTTTTCACTTTATCGAAGAGCTAAACATATGTATGCTTCCGTGCCAAGCTTGGGGCGTATGGAAATGGCTTTAGACACAGGGCTAAACCAATTCTTCCGATGATCACTTGGCGTCTTGCCACGTTGTTTGCTACAGCAGGGCTCAGCGATATCACTGGGTGCGGATTTGCATATTGTTTATATGTACACTCACCCAATTCGAACCTTAAGTGACTCTAGAACCATGTGAAAATTACAAGTAGGTGATGAGATTTCTTACAATCTGATTTATAACGTTACTTTGACATGGTTTCTGAATCAGGGTTCCAATTGGTTAACCGTACAGTGTATTTTTAATTAAATTGTAAGTGAAGTATTGCATAGAAAATATAAAACAAATTAAATGCATTTAATATATAATACCTACAATTTTGCAACTTGAAGCTAAGTCTTAACCTATCCTTTATTGCACACATTGCTGAATGCAACGGGCAAACTCAATTTTTTATTTCATAAAAGGATTTTTTTTTCTTCTCATTTCTACTGGTAAATATATATATTTTTTAATTTAATGTATAGATATTTAATTTTTAGATGACTAAATTCCTATGGACTTTTAATTGTATAAATAATAATAATATTTTTTTCACCACACTGCTCGTAAACACGCTGTTTGTCCTTCAATTTCAGAGCGCAAAACTGCGTTTTAATCTCTAGAGGTTAAAGTATTTTTTTTTTAATGTTCTGGGTAGACTATAGTAGATTGTTCAACGAGGGACTAAAACAGGCCATTATGACACGAGATATTTATCCACCCGAGCGTAGCGAGGGTGGATGTAGTTCGAGTGTCATTATGGCTGTTTAGTCCCGAATTAAACACTCTACTTTTCACTTAGAATGCGAGGAAAAAAACTACGTTCTACATAATCTCAGTATTAATTAACAGAAAGAACAAATAAGAAAAAAAAATTATATGTTCTGCGATGTCAAAACTTTCGATTTCTTCGGAACATGGCCACTTATATGGTTTAGTTGCAGTGTGGTTTTAAGCTTCTTAGATTTTTCATCAAAATATGTCAGAAATACGCTTTCCATAAATGATGTTGGTACCTACCTAATTTGCTTTCCAGTTTTCCAATCCATAAAAGTTTGATACGCTTTTGAATATATTACACTAGATTTCGGCGGTAAAAGATTTTGCACCACCTCTTTTGCATTCTTCTTCATTCTGGAGTAAGGCGTTAATACTTCTTCATCGCATGACGTGACATCGTAAATTATATAACTACGATTTGAACAATATTACTTATGGACAAAAACACAAAAAATAAACAATCAAATTCGTTCCGCGTTTAAGTTTTTATCTGTATTCCTTTTTCGAAATATGACGCTTTAAATACTTGCATATTTAGCCAACGAATTGGAGCTAACTACATAACTATTTTGAAGCTAATTGGTTATTAAAAAATAAGTAATAAATTGGATTCAATCTTAATCATATATTAAACAAGTATTAAATATACATGTATATCAAGAAAATAAATCGATTCTCCTTAATATTTTTTCACGATTGACATTTTGAGGTTATTTTCAATGTCAATATCCGTTCGTTCAAAAATCATAAACACTAGAAATGGCTGTTTAGGGGTTTCCAAAGTCAATTAAAAAAAAGTTTAGAGGTTGTATCCACGGCATGCACAAAAGTGGTCCATACACAAGCACTGAAAATGGCGACTATCCTTTATTCTTGAACACCGTGAGTGTGGCTGTTTACGGGTTTCCAAGGTCGATTAAAAAAAATTTACTTTAGTCCCTAGAGATTAATAAAGAGTTTTAGTCCCGATATGCAGGGACTAAAATAACATTTTAAGAGCATGAGAAGTGAAAAAGCAATAACTTATACGGCCTGAGAGTGCAATAAGCTTTTTGACGTTTGAACTAGACAGTACGTTCGAAAACTCAATAGTCTCAAATTAGATTCATACACATGAACCTTTCATAATATTATATTCAATATGCTAAAATCCAAATTAAATACCACATTTTGTTGTAAGAGGCTTTTAATGAAAAGTTCTAAAAAAATACGACAAATAAAAACAATAGGAAAATAAAAGTGTTGACACTATGCAAATTTCAGAACGCATCCGAATATTTTTTTCTTTCAAAATCTAAACGAGTTCGGTCGTGTTTTGTTTTTTTTCACTCTTAATTTTCAAGTTTTCGGGTAATTGCGAGATGCGAAAGTGGGATAATTCTGAAAATCACAGAAAAATCGCCAATAACTACATGAGTCTCATTTTGGAATTATCCAGAATTTTTAAGCATTGCCACACCAAGATTAATATTTGAGGTTATTGTTTTATTATTTGTTGATTTGTTTATTTTTTGGAAGTTAACAACTTGCAAATAAATACTTTCTAATTTGCTATGTTTGAGTTTTATTTCGCATGTTTCCTCGCTTTAGTGTGGTGAAAAATGTTGTGTTTCACTCGGCAGCAAAGCTTGTTCAACTCTCGTGCCTTAAAACCCTCGCATCGCTCAAGATTCCATTTTATGAACATATTCTGGAATCTTTCGCTTGCTCGGGTTTCAATATTTGCACGAGAGTTAAACAATCACTTTGCTCCCTAGTAAAACAAATAACTATTTTACTTTACATTGTAGGTAACCCAGAAAATGTTTTCACTGTATTTATTTTTGCTGTTCTAAACAATTTTATAACACATATATAATAGTTGGTTAACACAATATTGGAGTTGTCTCATCCTATCACATTACGTGCGAGAAGGCTGCCACACTGAGTTCTTGTGTAACAAAACATTTTCTATTATTGGATTATTTCCTCGCTCGTGTGTAGTTCGATAATTTAAAATTACATTAGGTAGGTACTTTGCTGTCATAATTCCTAGGAAATGGATTAAATTATTAAAACAATTATGTTGTTCTATTGCACATGTTAAGAGTGTGATTAAAATGTGTGTAGTTTTATACTTTCGCACTTCTAATCCAGCACTTAAGGGACAGGAATAATTGAAAGCGACAATCTTATTCCGCAATCATTTAGTTTTTCATTTATATTTAGCTAGAATATAAAAAATACTTTTTATCATATTTTTATTAATTTGTTTAAAAATACCTTTTATCACTGGCTTAAAATTAACATATTCGAGGTTTCGTTACCTATTTAGTTTTTATTTATTCGAATCCTAGCATTTTTTGTATACCTAATAATAGGTTAACTAACGCTTTACAACAAAAACTCAATCATGTTTTTCAACTAACAAAGACTTTATACATTCGCACACATAGATCAAAACAGTATAAACTCAAAATATATATATTTTTTAGTTAAGGGTAGGTATATTTGAGGTCTACGAACTTTGTAGATCACGAATATACCCTTAGCTAAACATAGATAAATTTTGAGTTAATACTGTTTTGATCTAGGTGTGTGAATTATATTTTTAGGCTAACGTGGTCATTATTAACATTTTTATGAATACATATAATTTAAAGCGGAGGTTTTACTACGTAAAATAGTGTTTTTTAGCATTGTATATTTTGGCACTGATGCAAATACCAACTTCACAGAGTAACTACTCCTAACAGTAAGTACAAATATTAATTACTAACAGCTACCACGTGAAGATGACATTTGCAACAGTGTCAGTGTCGGGTGTTAGAATACACAAATAAATGTACATGGTGGAAACCCCATTTTAAATTACACTAATAACACAACAAAGACTTGCCTGATTAAATTAATAATAACATCGCTACCACAATGGCTCCTGGAAAGCAAAAGAATAACTCCTTTTACAAAATTACAAAAGCAACATTATCCTAAGTGGCATACAAGAGTTAACACTTCTTTTAATTAAAACCGACTTCGCTTGGGGGTCTGTACTTGAGAAGCCTTATGGACACCACAACATGGTAAAGCTAAGGAAGCTTTGTTTCAAACTCTGAGGTAATCAGGCACTTAAACTTTAACAAAAACTTGCCTACTTGTGCTTGATTTCGGGCTCTCTAACATCATCATCATCAACCTCTTAGTACACTGTTGGGCGTAGGCCTCTCCTTTTAACTATGCGTAAACGCACAAGGAGGAAATGCCCATAATCACCACGCTGGGCAGGCGGGTTGGCGATCGTAGTAGTGTGTCCACTACGATGACTGTGCTGCCTATCGTTGACCTTTAATAAATGTAGCTCTTTAGCTCCCTATGTAATCGGAAAATAATATGGTTTATATCAAATTTTCCCGTTACTTTGACACGAGGAAATGTATACCTATCCACTCATATGCCCTGCCCTAGTACACACTAAGTACCATATTTTAATGACAAACGGGCCTTAATGGCGTAAACTTACGTTTAATTATATCCTGACGTTTCGGGCATGACATTGGACATGAGGCAGACTCTGCCTGCGACCACGGGTGTAACGTCATGCGTCGTAAGTTTACGCGATTAAGACCCATTTGTCTTTAAAATATGAAAGATAATCGAGAAAGTTTAAATCAATGTACACTAATACCATGTCAAAATTACTTATACTGCCGTGCAATTCCTAAACCACAGTAACTGACAAAAGTCGATTTTGAGATAATAGCAAAAAACAGTTTAAAAGTAATATATTTTCCAAGATTTGATAGTTATTGAGATTTTTTTTTGTCCAAAATGAAGTATTAAAATCGTACAATATGATAAATTAAAAAATACGTGCTTCAGCATTTTCTAAAATTAAATATGTGTGTTTTTCGAAATTCTGTGTTTGTACTGCTCTTTTAAAAACAGGGAAAAATGTAACAATTACTAATTAAGACACAGTAAAATGACCACTTACTGCACAAATTTTGCGTGTTTTATAGAGATAGGCGGCATTTTACAGGTTAAACTACAGTAAAAGGGACAAGTATACTGTAATTTAACTAGTATTTTGATTGAATTTTCGTGCTACGAACTTCATTCACAGCAGTACAATATAGTTTTTTTAAATAAAGTAATTAAAAAACAACAAAACTTTCTAACAACATTACATGATTTTATTATTAAGAAATTCAAACACGCTTATCAAGTTTCATGCCAATGTAAGACACAGAAGGAAGTAAAAAAACGATTTAAAAGTTACTTGTAAAACGCAGTTTATTTAGGGATTTGTCGTCAATAATACAAAAATTTTACAAAAATTAAGGTTTATTACCACATTTTCTTAAGCAATGAAATAACAATCAACTTAAGGCACCAGTATCGGTTATAATCATAGCAAATGGCACATTATATTTAGCCTCACATTGATTTCAATGAGTAAGCTCACGACTGATTATGGCGTAGCACTTCTACGATTAATTTTAATAAATATAATTTCTTACGTATTCGTGTCAGTCATAATTCAAAAAGTCTTTAGAATACTGTATATTATAATACAAAACCCTATAAAAGAATAAATTGTCATTAATTATGACCTATTACTACAATAGTACTCCGCTCCTGGAGTATATTTATGTATGACACGTTATAGGTTTTGTTATGTTTTTTTGGAGAAAACTAGGAAACAAATTTGCTTCGTTAAAGCACCCTGTTAATAAGATAAATAAATGAAACCTCCTTAGTCATAAGTCATAATTCTAGAACCGCCGGCCGGTTTGTGGAGGCCTTTAATAAGGCCATGACAGACAGTGTTAAACAAACATCTTGACAGGATATTACATAGGGGGTGATTATTTAGAAAATAAATTATAATGTTCTTTTTTGTTCAGTAAATGTTTTTTTTTTTAATTTCTAGTGAAAGTTAATTGTTTTGATGTTAATTAAAGTCCCTTAAATATCCGTGACTAATTTAATAACACCGTATATATATTATGTAACAATTCATTAAAGAAATTATTAAGAATTTACTTTCATATTTTATGTTTAGCTTTGAATTTAAACTAACATAAAGAAATTTGTTATATGCATCTGGAATTACCGTATAAGAAACTTAAACCAAAAAGTATGTAGGTAGCAATCTTATCGAATCCCAAAACAGGTAAATACAAATTTATAAATACTCGATTATTGTCCGGTATTGGCGGTATTCGTATAATTCATATCTATAATCTACTTCATACGTTACGGCGAGGTACCGCAATCAAGAAGAAATGTAACAATATTATGACATGACGATGATATTTGTTGGCAAGGCATTGCTTAATAAGATACCGCCGCCTATGAACCATAACTCGCATAGCAAAATTAAATGTGTACAAACTAAAGAGAAGGTTATTTTTTGCCTTTTAAGAACCTAATAATTAGGTAATAATATCTTTATGTGTTTAACTATATACGTTTTTATTCGTTTATCAACAGACGACACCTTGGTTGTTTTAAATTGTAAACAGGTCAAGAATTATTTTACTACCTTGAACAGGATGTTCTAACGATATCATTATAAGCTCTCTTCAAGGAACGTCCGAGATGGAACTAACTCGAATTTGCCACTTAAAATAAACGTCTAAATGCAGTTAAAATAGTCAAATAACATAAAAATACTGCCTAAACTGCAGGCCCTTGGGGTGCTACTGTCCTTTAGCTAGTTTTATTGCTATTGAAAGTAATACAACATACAGCATAATGTGTACATTAATGAACTTGTTACTACAGTTTAGATGGCAATACGATACTTATTTGAACAGTAATGTACCACTTTAAATATCGTTATTTTATTCCTACTGCGTCTTAACTAGTAATTATGCTTATTAATCTATGAACCTGGAAACGCAGTACAACACTTTTAGCATAAAAATTGTATACTGTGTTTTAATTAGTTTCTTTATAAACAAGATACTATCAGTTTACATGCTAAAAATCATAAAAATCTACACCTGAACTGCGTTTTAGTCAGTATCAGCCCAAAACCCGTAGCCGTAGACCATTTTACTGCGCTTTATATTGCATTGTGCAGGAAAAACTAGTCACTTACTGCTTTTGGGGTTTCGAGTTTCCATGTTCCAGTTTTCCAAATTAAAAACCGATCGATTGGGATTAT
>JALPQI010020676.1:0-19486 GCA_025490895.1 Thaumatotibia leucotreta | reverse complement strand
CAGCATCTTTTTTCGAACTGTCAAAACGAGCACCACTATGGAATTTTATATGAAACTAGCGACCCGCCCCGGCTTTGCACGGGTATTATACCTACATAAAAACCTTCCTCTTGAATTACTCTAGGTACCTATTAAAAATATCTCATCAAAATTCGTTGCGTAGTTTTAAAGATTTAAACGTACAAAGGGACATAGGGACAGAAAAAGTGACTTTATTTTATATTATGTAGTGAAGTGATACTCAAAATTAACGTCACGTTTGAGTACTGCCAAATGACCAGCTCTTTTAAGTTCTTTTCAATTTATTAAATAGATGTTCTATACAAAAATTACTGCAATCTACATCTTATAATAATTTCTTCGTGTATTATGTCGTGCATAATGTTAAATAATTTATTTTAACTACAGTCATCATCCCTATTCACTTAACCCATTATAGGGCTCCGATCTCAAAAACAACCATCGTCTGTCACTATCTTTTTGTAAATTTTCGTGTACATATTTTTGTGTGTGCATGGCGTTGAGGCTTTAATTCAGGATTTTTTTGAGTCATACCCGTTAAAAGGTTTTCATTTTGTAAGTTTTTAATGATTGTTGTTGAGTTCATAAAAGATATTTCAAATCTTATTGTTTTTTTTTTCTCATAGTTATTTGATAAGCGGTTTGTTAATCTATAGTATATTATGATCCTATGGTAAGCCTTTTCCAAATTATTACCTTTCTTTTATTCGCAGTTGAGCTAAGTAAATATCAATTTCGATGTAAAAGCTTAACTCCTTTTGAACACTTTTCCGCACAAACTGTTGTATGAAACAGCCGCGTCGCGTGGTGACAGCGGTAAGAATACATTTGTCACCACTCTAAATCTCCCCGTGTCGCAAGAGTGTCGACTAAGGGATATAAGTGTCAATGAATTCCTTTATAAAAGACCGATGATGGGCAGCAGCATCATCTTAGTTGACACACTAGTCACACTACTGCGATCGCCAACCCGCTCAGCTTGCCCAGCGCGGCGATAATTTACCCTCTAAATACGTATAAGGATAGCTCAAAGGAGAGGCCTACGTCCAGCGTGGACTGAGAGAGGCTAATGGCGAGACAGACGGACATGGCGAAACTGGTTTACTACGAAACTCTCAAAATGACAACCGTAAAACTACCCAACCATAGTCCAAAAGCTCGCAACTGTGGTCCAAAACTAAGTCAAATATCTTCGATTTAGTATAATTATTATATTATTAACGCAGTTGTTACACAAAGTTCTTCATTAATGATTAAAAAACGGATATAAAACTAAAGTAAAAGATTTCCATTGATGCTTAAATAATTACGAGTTGAACTTGTGGACCATAGGTGTAGTACTGAGGCCTATTTCTCGAAAGCTTGTAACTTGTAATACAAGCGGAAGTCCTTATCTAATTAATAGTGTTAAAAAATGAATTCCACTTGTATTACAAGTTACAAGCTTTTGAGAAACGGGCCCCTGGACTATAGTTGTATGGTTTTACGGAATTTACTTTTAAAAAAACTTTTAAGTCACAAAGATAAATATATTTATACTGAAAACAGATAGACTCTTCTGCATTTAAATCTTCTAACGCTTTCAATTTTCTCCCGGACATATTTTACAGCTAACAAGGAAGAGGGATTGGCTAAAAATTGCTTGCTTGTTCCCTATAAATTCAGAGCTTTGGTCATGTTGAATTAGATGGACTTGCCGCCTTATTTCGGCCACACATTCTATAATTTATTTCAAATAATTAATCGTACTTGTAGGCCCACGTTGGGCATTTATCGTGGATAAGGCTATTGTGGAGCATTCCATGAAAACATCTACTTTTTGTCGCTTACGTGTCACTATGGTAGCTACCCTAATAAGATATGCTAGCGGCTAGGAAACACTGTCAATCTTAAAGCCTTGATATGTTATTATTATACTGTAACTCGGCTTACTAATTTAATTTTTCAAAAGTATTGAAAAGACAGTGTCGCTTACGACACGTTTTCATGGAATGCTCCTTGTAACGTTTTAATGAAGTAAATGCGCAAATACAAGTATGTACCTACCTACGCCTTACGTCCCTTGTTAATATAATAATATAGCTGTGGCATATCAAATATATCCATAGCAATTGTGATAATTACATGCACTTTATTAGGACTTCACTTGAAGTACATTCGCCATCAGATATATCGTAGCGTCTAAAGCGTTCAAAAATATCTGAACACGCCTTTCTTGCGCCTACGATAGAGTACCTTACAATATATCTTATAGCGACTGTACATGAATATTAATTTAACTTAAAAGAAACGCTTCACGCTCTTTTACATTTCCAAGTAATAGGAAGTATTGTATTTTTTACATACAGGGTGCTTTTCAGTCAACCTTTTGTCCCAAATACTGATCACAATAGCCAAACATAAACATTGCTAATTCGTATATGTTAGCGTACTCGTGCTGAAATGTATCTTAGTATAATTTATTCCACGGAATAGAACAGTAATCTCTTAACCTGTCAAAACAAGGTTTCTAATAAAATTGCTTGTGCGTTATGTTCTAGCATTTACATTATTCATTAGGCATAAATAACATGTTTTATACCTGGATTATAAGTTTATGCATTGAAGGTTAAGTCTATTACGACATCCGTTTCATGATATTAATGAAGGTAATCACTTAACACTAGACCGATTATTTTCAATTGCCTTCATTCATGAGGTTGCCAAAGATATATCGTCGGTTGTAACATGAATGAGTGTAACCACCGAAATGACGAAATTGAGTATACCGTTCGACTGCAAATTTCCTGCTCTATCGAACGGTGTATATAAAATATTGATATCCAGGAAAAAATGTCGAATACGTTAACAAAAACTTTGACATTCCATTAGGTTTCTACGTTTTTTATTAGAGTCTGGCTAACGAAAGCTGAGAATGAGTTTTTTACGGAACTTTTCATATGGCATCACAAGCTGAATTGTCAAACGTCATGTTCTGTCTTTCGTTCGACTTGACACCCATTGCTCGCTTTCCACAATTGCAACGTTTTAAGGTGTTTATGATGAAAAATACTATGAAAAGTAATGTTCGTAAGCTGCTGCGTACTATAATAAGTAAATATAAAGAAAAACAAGAGGAGAAAATCATCGCTTAAAAGGAAAAACATGAGTGTTTACACACGATATCGGTGCTCCTAGGTTAGTACGTAGTACCATTTTGATACTTACCTTTATTCAATAAATTTTCTTGTACTCATTATCTAATATACTATCGACTATAATAGATTTAAGTTTGTATTTATGTTAGGTTGATGTTGATTTAAAATGGTCGTTTGTTTTTTTTTACCAGAAGGTCTGGGAGAGGTTGAAGGAGTTAACGCTGTCAAAAATACGGTAGAAAAGTTATGCGAGTTGGAGAAGAATGAAAAAAGTTCGCGAGTATAACTGCCTCAGATTGGAAATCAATGACTGACCATGTCATTCATGTGGAAGATAAGTACAGCGAAAGAGACAATGTCATAAAAACTGCATTGGAAGAGTTTATTATGTGATTTATGTGTTATGGCACAAATAGTATGAATCATTAATATGAATCATTGTATGAGTTTTTTAAGTCTGACTTTAATTATTCTGAATAAAAAATATAAATATTTCGTTTCCTATTTATTATTTATACACACACCGGCAGAATTATATTTTTTTAGTACAGATGGTGCATTTTTTAGGCTCTAGTGTGAGAAGTGGGTCATTTTAAGTTAGGTTCAAAACTTCGGAGGGCCATCATCTGTACTAAATAAAAAACGTCGTACGAGACACGTGCAATAACGATATTCGTAACTTGTGTCGATTTAAAACACTATCAGTCGTGTTTTAAAAAATCGCCACTCGTTTAGAATTTCACGTTTTTCGCACTTGTGTCGTAATGGACAATTTTATAGGTAGTTTTAATCATGATTACACCCATTCTGCGATGATACAGTTTACAAATATTACCTATACCTATGTATAGACATATAATAGTGTTATATCCAAGTGTGAAAATCACTCTGTTTTTCGGCCATATTATGGTATAAAGACTATAATGATATGAAGAGCTGAAAAACATATCAAATTTTAAGCCAATCTGTTTAGTTAATTTCAAGTTATATCATAGGTTCGACACATTACCAAGCTAGTTTTAACTTTTTACATACATATGTATGTAAAAAGTTAAAACTAACTTGGTGTTGTCGTAAATGATGACCCATGTTATTAAATGGATCCCATATCAAATTTTAAGCAAAACTGTTTAGTTATTTTCAAGTTATATCATAGGTTCACACATTACCAAGCTAGTTTTAACTTTTTACATACATATGTATGTAAAAAGTTAAAACTAACTTGGTGTTGTCGAATCTATGATATAACTTGAAAATAACTAAACAGTTTTGCTTAAAATTTGATATGGGATCCATTTAATAACATGGGTCATCATTTAGTTTAGAGTAGTAGGTACCTACAATACCTACATCATATTGCATTGTGTCATGCAGACAAAGTTGCATGGAACAGCTACGTTATGTACATATAATTATATAATATATTAATTTGGATTGTAATAAATACAGGTAATTTAACAAAATAATTTTAAGTTTTAAATATATTACAAGTATCAAGACTGATTTTCGTGGCGCAACCCAGTGATACCATACTCTATATTTTATTAATTTGCCGCCATTTCTCATTCTCAGCTTTCGTTAGCCAGACTCTAACGTATGTAAAGGTTTCAAAAAATCATAGACAATATTTTAATGTAAGTACGACTTTGTAAGTACAAAATATGTCCTTAGTATACTCACCATATTTTTAAAAATGTCAATGCTGTAAGCGCCATCTGTATTGTATGGCTCATAACTCATAAGAAATTCTGTTTCAATTTGTGAGTTACACTTAATTACAAAATCCACTTTTGATGATTTTCATTAAATTATTTACGTAGCTACAATTTTTTCAAAAAATATTCAACGCAAGCACCAGCCATTTCCTGAACTACAGCTGTGGTCGCAGTTAGTAACTACTCGTATGTGTCAAATAGACCTCTCAAAAATAAAACAAACTGATTAAACATCATTTCAATAGGATAATTAACTAAAAAGATACTACATACTTTATAAATGTCAAATTGTGCCCTCCTAAAAAATCGTCATTTGGTGGTTACATTAATTCATATTATAACTGACTTGAAAATGCGTTACTTTACAACGCGTTCTCGGAATCTTAGTACTGTTATTGATCATCAAACTCATTGAGGGTAGTTTGCATCAAAACATCGAACCGCGATTAGAATGGGATTCGAAAGTACTGTTGACACAACAGTGTATAAGTAAATGTAGAATATATTCATAGTTATATTCATAAATTCATAATTTACGTGCGGAGTATTACAAACAATAAATTAATAAATCACTCACTACATCTATGATCTATGATCAATTCTTTTCTTGGTAAATGTTTTGTCATTTGTTGTGTCAACTGAACAGTACTTTCAAACCCCTTTCTGATTCCGGTTTGATAATTTTATTCAAAGTTTTACCTCCATTTTTATTATTAGGTACAACTTTAAATATGATCTCCATTCAGAATCGCGAGCTCTTTCGATCCTGATAGGAGAAAAAATTGTTCCAAGATTTTTTTCCATTCCGTCGTCATTTTTTCAAACTTTTTGTATCGTGGTAACGGAATGGAAAATTAGAAAAGCTGAATTGAAATTGAATTAGCCTGGCCGTGTGGTGACGGCAGTAAGAATACATTTGTCACCACCCCAACTCCTCCCTCGGGTGTCGTAAGAGTCGACTAAGGGATTGAAGTGTAACTGACCATAATTTGATAAAAAAATGATGATGGGCTGCAGCGTTATCATAGTGGACACATTACTGCGATCGCCAATCCGCTTGCCCAGCGTGGCGATTATGAGCATTTACCTCCTAATGCGTCTATACGCATAGTTAATAGGAGAGGCCTACGTCCAGCAGTGATCTATCATAGGCTGATGATGTATGATGTATACCTAAGATCTGAAATCGAATTGGAGATCAAGAATGTAAACAAATGGTATACCACCACAAAAAAAATATTGCGAGAGTTGGGTAATCTCAAATCATCGAAATACTTTTAAAAAATGCCCATTTACAGTCACTGGCGTTACGTATAGTTTTTAAATATTTTATTAATTTTTAATATTATACATTACTTTTTTAATCATATATTTCTCTAGTTTTAATAAAATGAAGGGTGTTTAATTTATACTACTGGCAATGATAAGAAGTTTTAAACATTAGGTTCGCAGTTATAACAATGTACCTAATGAAAAAATCAAAACAAGATGGTGCTCCAAATGACTCTTTTATGAATTCATAAAAACTCTTAAAATTTAGCATTACAAAGTACATGAATACAGATTTTAGTATTTTTACCTACAAATCAATCATTTTATTTTTTTAATAGAAATGGATTCAAATACAAATAATTTATTCGGTTTTATGATTTGGTTGTAATTATAGATGAAGACTGGAATTTGTTCCCCGACTATCCAAAAGATTAAAGTAACACAATAATGGTTTTCAAACATTGATTATGTTTATTATTTACATCATTCTAGCAAATTTTCTAGGTATTATTTTTGTAATCAGGAACCGTGAACACTCACCCATATGTTTTTTATAGTCATGTCCAAAAATATGTTAATTATTGTGATACTTGTGTATCGAACATACTTAGACTTTCGCGTATCTACACCTAAACATCAACCATTGTCTTAGGTTTAGCACCTGTAAGGATAGTTTGTAAGTGTGCAAATAAATAAAATAAAATAAATAACCCATCTCAAAATGCGACGTTAATTTATAAAGGTGTTAAAAAATAAAAAGTTTTATACCCCTGGAATGTCACTTTAACATTGACTATATAATGTCATGTCATTGTCATAGATTGTTTACATTTTTGATCTCGAATTCCATTTCAGAGCTTATAGATAATTATTTTTATGGCCTGTTTTATAATCGCCGAATAATACGCCGTCAGATATCACTATCCTTTTCCCCAGGCACATAAAGTAAAAGAACACTATGATGACGCTGTTGCCCATTATCGATCATGTGTCAACGAATGGTCAGTGACACTTACGGCATCCTTAGTCGACTCTTACGGCACCTTCGTGTATAATTGGCGCAAAACTATTTGGCCACTAAGGGCATACTGCTATCTCTCTCACTCTGACCTGGAACTAATAAGTGTAACATAGATAGCAAGACGCCTCCAGTCGCCAGATTGTTTTGCGGCAGGGTGACAAACGCCGTCACCGTGCGGCGTTTTAACTCATACTTATAATATTCTTGTTTTGTATGTAAAGCAGGCGAGCAATTAACTGATAATGTGTATTTACGTGTCCGAGCGCAATGCACTGAGATCTACTGAATTTGCGTCGAATTTCCGTTTCTGAATAGTCGTGGGTACGTTTCATTTCCGGCCCAGCACACAGCGGATATTATGGAAATGCAACCGATATCGCCATGCTAGGACACAGTGAAATCATTTATTTAATTTTATTTAGGGATGTGGGTTTTGCGCAGCAACGTCGTGCTTCATTTTTTTTATATAAAAAAATACGATGATAGACGATTTTTCATTATCCTATTGTCTATGCTTTGCTGACGAAGAATTGGATGTTTTCACCATTTTTCTTTATATCAAAGCTCTATAACATAACTGTGCACAATTTATACGAAACTCTAAAAAAAAACGAACTAACTGAACAGGGTACTTAGACAAGTTGCCAATCGCTAACGCTTAATCGTCAATCGTAACCGAAAGTCTTTGTCGCACTAATATGAAGGAGTGACGAGAAGACAGAAAACTACGATACGCTTTGTTTGGCAACTTGGCTAAGCATCCCGCTTTTTGCACGTGAATGTTGCCACATTCTTCCCAGTGTTGCCAGTATTTAAAAAAAAAACATGGCTAAGCGCGAGTTACATTCGCGTGGAAAGGGTAAAGAGAGGGTGGGAAGGGGTACGTTCACGAATATTGAGATTTTCTATGATATTTTGAAATATTTATATTAGCTGAAGACGTGGGCTTAAATCCCACCTCCGGTGTTGATAGAACTCAAAAAAAAACAGTTTGATATGTTCCACAAAACATATTATAGACTTCTTACAGGTTTTCCTGTAAATCATATGTAAGGATCTATTTTCTATATTTTTTGCAACTTATTAAACCCAGTAATTTCAGAGATAAGGTATATAATGATATATATTAAAAAAAACATATTCTTATCTTCACACTAAGCCCTTTTATATGATATAACACATGATACAGTTTGCAATTCTTTTTAAAACAATTCTGATTTACGCCCCAAAAGTAGGCCTCATCTATTATTTTAAATTAATTTATTTACGATAGGTCACCGACTTACATGTGTGTCTCAACTCAATCGGGCCAGTAGTTTCGGTGCAAATTGCCGTTTTTGAGAACTAAGGGGAAAATCTGATATTTTTTGCCGTTATTAAATACTTTTTTATAAAGGGTTACAGTGTATTTTTTTTTAAATGTTTTTTCACTGTGGAAAAAACTTTGGTTCGCCATTACACGCCAATTTGGCTGTAAGAGAGGTAGACATAAGGGTTCTGTTTTTTTTCTTTTTGAGCTAAGGAACCCTAAAACAGCATTATGTTTTCAACCCATTTTCTGTTATTTTGAACTTGAATTTGAATTTAAGGTGATAATTAATAAAATACACATTGTAGCGACCTATTTTTATAGACAAATTTTCAGCTGTGAAGGTTGTTTAGCTGCAGATTTCGAAGTTTTATTTAATCCAATCTAATGTCACAATTTTAGGAAATGAAATGAGAACGTCCGGTGGTCATAAGATGGTATTGCGTCTAATCGTTTGTCGTCGTTGCCGTCATGTTCTAAAAAGTATGCAAGTGCCAAAGTGACGAGCAGAACGTTAAATGGATAAAACGTCATAAGCCACCAGAACCTATAAAAAAAATATGCACAAATTTTGTCTTCGGAACCCTAAAAACGTGGAAACCTACAAGCCTTGTCGGAGTCCGGTTCGATTTCCGGCGGACGTCGCGCCTCTATCCACGCCGATAAATATTTAGCCGCCAACATAAATAACTCTAATGGATTCCATTGCGAAGGCATTTTCAGCTTCGCAATATAATATTGGCTCGCTGGCGCTTCATAATAATACAGCATTCAAATTCCGTGCTTTTTTCCCCACACGCTAATTCCTTAACGTGACGTCAAATAAACATAGGTATGATATGATGCAGCTGTTTTGAAACTTACATTTTGGTTTCATTCGGCTCTACGTCACGCCTGAAACGAAAGGAAAATATTAAGCTGTAGAGCAGGCGATTAAATCGTAAATGCAAATCAGAATCAGAATAAATTAATGATAAAGACATTGTATTGAAAATGTACAATGATAATTCTTATAGACTAATATCTTATACCTAGCATGTACGAAATAGTACATTGTGCATCAAGGGAGGTAAGTACGGAATTACTAACGAGAGTGTTAGAAGCCCGACGCCGTTAGGCGGAGGGCTTTTATGACTCGAGTTAGTATTCCGCTTACCGACCGTGATGCATACTATGTTTTTCATCACACTTGCCGACAAAAAAATAAGTTTTAAGAAATAACATTATTAAATGACGTACTGACATTTCTATTACTCCCTAGGGAATTTCACTTTTCTATTACTCCCGCTGCGCGCGCAAACAATGGCGCGCTTAGACAGCAAGTGTGATGAAAACTTGTATTTAAGCGGTTATATATACATATGATAAAATACAATCTAATTCTATTTTAAAACGGCCAATTACTTCTCAGTATCATCATATGATAATATATGATAAATAAATAAGTTAAAATCTTTTTGTAACGCTTAAAATATAAATTAATATTTATCCTTTTTTAAGAGATCATGATATCCCCCAGTTCTGTTTATAGACAACATTTGAATTGGATTCAATATACGCGCAATTCTAAACTAGATACATGTACTTTGTATTGAATTCACAGAAATGGAATGCCATTGACAGATTATAATGCATGCGATATCGAATGACTGAAGCGGACCCGTTGGAGCGAATCGCTCTGTATTGTATCTATTTTCAGTCAGCAATTCACCGAAATAATTTTGTCCTGTTTAATTTTGACACCAACTATTGTAGTAGCTCGAAATGTCAGAAATAAAATCTCATAGCTGTGAATGGTCCTGTGCCGATAAAATATATGTAAATGTATCCGCATCGAGGCGCAATAGGCGCAGCCATTGAACGTCGTATAATATCGAAAATCTCACAATCTTTCTCTTTCACTCCAATTACATTTTCGTCGGAGTGACAGAGACAGATGCTCGAAATTTATGAGTTTCGAAGTTTGCGGCACGCGGCTATTTAAATATATATACTTATACTCGTAATATTCTGGCTTTTGTTTGGCCTATGAGATCAGAAACACTGCGACACCAATATTTATATGCTGTCTGGTAGGTAAATACTTCTGGTATAAGAAGTACATATAGTTAAATATAATAAAGTTTGAGTATACAAAAATTCTCAGTAGCACATGGCTCTACGGCCCCGTTAGCTTATGGTGATCCCGTGATTATAGTTTGTTGACATCGCTATCATGTTTTAACAAGTACCTACAATAAACAGTAAAAGGATACCATTATATTAAAATTAAGGTCCAATTTATAATAGTCCAAAAAATGGCCGAGTTTTATTTTTCTGTCTACATTACCATACCATTGATTTATAGGATGATGACGAAGCCAAACGATCAACAAACTTCAGCGAAATGTATGCAAAATTCGTGAATAATTTGAACAAAAGAGTAGTATTAAGTAGTGAGAGTAAAGCTTATAAAGTGATTTTTTTTATGCTATAATTTTGTATAATTAAAAAAAAAAAATTATGCTCGACGAATACATGAGGTATTTTTCGGTACTTAAGGAAATACCGTTTGGTCGTTTTTTTTCTAATTTTTGGGACCGCCTGTATAATAACGTTAGTATTTATATATCGTAAAATACAAAAAAAAATCCAACTAAACACAAGACTGGTATAGGTATTATTTTAAGTATTTAAGGATCCTTGTACTATTATATGTATGTACCTATACAACCATTATGCTAAAAAGCAAGAATCTGTTTTTTCTCTTTCTACATACAATTTTGTGTCTAAGTTACCCACCTTAAAGCTTTCATCATCATCATCATAATCAGCCTATGATAGTCCACTGCTGGACGTAGGCCTCTCCCATTAACCATGCGTATAAAAGCATTAGGAGGAAAATACCCATAATCGCCACGCTGGGTAAGCGGATTGGCGATCGCAGTAATATGTCCACCTTGATGACGCTGCTGCCCATCATCAATCCCTTATCAAATAATGGTCAGTGACACTTGAATCCCTGAATTGCTTGAATTGAAGCTTTATCTAATTAAATATAGTATTTCATTTCTCTCTGCGTGATCGGATTAAAAATGAGACCACCCGCAGCAGAACCAAAGTAACCGAAATAGCTCTCCGAATCGCTAAACTGAAGTGGCAGTGGGCGGGGCACATTGCGCGTAGAACCGATGGCCGTTGGGGCGGGACGGTTCTTGAGTGGCGGCCACGTACCGGAAGGCGTAGCGTGGGTAGGCCCCCACAAGGTGGACCGTTGACCTGGTGAAGGTCGCAGGAGTCCGCTGGATGCGGGTGGCGCAGGACCGGTCATTGTGGCAATCTTTGGGGGATGCCTATGTTCAGCAGTGGACGTCTTTCGGCTGATATGATGATGATGATGATGATTTCATTTCTAATTTCTTCAGACAAAAAAATCGCTTTCAATTCCTTGTATTAAATTCCCATCCCTCGTCAGAACATCCCCAATCTACAGTCGGCACGGAATAGTGTGAAAATTAAAAAGATAAAAAATGAATCCAGATTCCCGGTTGATTCAGTCGACGAGATGAAAATTGGATTTGCCCCTGATTGGTTTTTTATTTACTTAAGACAAGAAAAATTCTCGAGGCGACGTCTTTATAAATGATTTACTGGGACCCCTTCGTAGCTGTGCTGACTCCAACTCTGTCGTCGAAATCCCAAGCGTCTATCCTCTTCCTTCATCACTTTAGGGAGGCGAGTAAGAATAGGATAGTGTAAAATTGTTTTCGATGTCCGCGTTGGTGAGAATTGCTTGAATTCTGATTAACGAATGGAGTTTGGAGTGATCAAATAAAAGTTGGATCTTGGATGAAATAAAGGAGTGCTTTCTAAGATTGAAAAGACATGCAGTCTAGAAAAGTAGTTTTAAGGGGGATAATTTAGATGTTTTAAAGTCTTTAAGAGTTTAATAAATTGCAGCTTAAAACTAAAGTTGCAATTCATCAAAAATACAATCAGATGTTTTATTCAACCGAGATTTGAAGTTGACTCCTGGAAGTCTTAAAAAATAAAATTTTATTGGTTGATATTGATAACTTCACCACTTCTTCGAACGAATGATATATATATATTATAAATTATAGTGCGAATGGCTAGTGACAAATTCGTCCCTAGGCACTCCAGGTATTAATAGTGTACAGTCAAGTGCAAAAATACGTATCGAAAGAATCCTCTCATAAATATGTTACGACGTTCTTATTACACAGAATTAACCCTTTATAGGGCAACGGTCTCTAAAACGACTACCCTATAGCATTATATTTTTGTATTTTTTTCTTGTACAGAATTTTTCGTAGGTACTTATGATGGCGTTGAGGCTTGAGCCCACGATGAGGCTCAAGCCTTTTTTGAGTCTTGCCCGTTAAAGGGACTGGGACATATTTTTGAGCATTTTATTCTTATTTTGCCTTTAACTATACTAGATGCCAGGCACTGAGTTCATCAAACAAAATTGTACATAAAATAAAAATCTGCGCGTAACTCCGAAAATGACCCTGTCCTTAGGGAGGGAGTTGGCAGCACATTTCAATTGAGCGTGCTGAAGTGCATCCTAGAACCACAGTAAACTGTATGGTCAGTTCAGTATAATAAAACATTTGCAATTATGTTTTAGATTTGTTGTTTGCTGCGGCCTGGTATGCCAGGATGGCAGAGACAATCTGGATGCTTAGCCAAGTTGCCAATCGCTAGCGCTTGCTAGCACATCGTAGTTTTCCCTCTCTGTCACTCCTTCATATTAGTGCGACAAAGAGGGAAAACTACGATGTGCTAGCAAGCGCTAGCGATTGGCAACTTGGCTAAGCACCCAGGTGGTGACTGAGAGCGCTGGAGACGCAGAGCCTGAGAACAATCGTACGGGCCCCTCGCTACGTGCAGAACCGCGACATAATCCGGAGGATTGTGAGAATAGGTAATTTTTAAACTGCCAGAAGAAATTTTCTTAGTAACCACGTCATTTATTATACGGTGTGAAATTAGTAATTTTAAATTTACCTAGATAATTACAAAAACACTGTGAAACTGTAAAATGGTTAAATTTTTATTTACTCGATGAAATAGCTGATGTAATATAAAATATACTTATAAACTACTGTTCTAGTGTCATTTTTTCCTCAAATCTTGTCAAGTTTGCAAATTTGCAAGTGACAATATACCGATTTATGCGGGGTACTAAGCGAAAATGAATGAAGAAGTGACACTTTTATTTTTATTAATTGCTTATATATCTAAATAATTAGACTATAAAACAACAACTTTTACAGTAACCCGCAAGATAAGTTACCGTACTACCTAATAAAATTAAAAAACGACACGTTTATTGCAAAGGTACCAAATAAAAAGTATTCGTAATTTTCAAAAACTTGTACCGCTGTACCCAAAAAACGTGTTTTTCGTTTAGTGACGTTTTGATTCTGAGTGAGCGATACGGTGTTGCTTCTAAGATAAAATTAACTTAAAATTTTTCCCTCAATCTCAATAATGTGACAAACAGTACTTAATACCAAATATAGACAAGGAGGGCTACCATGATCTCTTAAATGCGATCCAGTTTAGGTTCGGCCTGTAAGTTTTTGACAGTTATTCTATGGAACTGATACATCACGATACAGATTAGGTCCTAAACTGAATCGCATTAGTTATAGTAGTCCCCCAGATGGAGAAAGGCAGATCTCATTCAGTGTAGCCACGTATCGATCGGTCATAAGTATATTGTCGACAAGTTTTTACGACATTTCTTAGGGAAAATAAACGACGGTTTAGGTTAGGTTAGGTACGATTGGCATGCGATGCTAACACTGGAGTCGTTTTTAGTGGGTATACCTCCAGCCCCTATCGCTAAGGCTGGAGGAAGTCCCACATATCCCCCTAACGACTCTTTAAGCCGGGGGGAATGTAACGCGTTTTCCCACTCTGTCAACAATACGATATTTAACTTTTGCTTTCCTGTCCACACATTGTTTACTGCGTTATGACCCGTGGGATCCCGAACCGCGTCGCGTCAAATTTAATAACCGCAACTTGCTCTTAAGCCCAACTCGGGTAAAATGTTTGGACAGGCTTGGCCAAATGTTTTAAGTGACATCATAACATTAAGTAAAAGACATCCATGGATCATAAATAATGAATGGGTATGTAAAAATATACTTTAAAAGCAAGCAAAGCAATTGTTTACAAAAATAATCTTCAGGATAGATGAATAGTTTGAAAACAAAAGAATATCGAGGACTAATATTAACCGAAGTGTATTTTTACTTTTAGTATTTTTACGCTTTTGAGTATGATTGGCACAAGACCGGGGCGAATGGCTTACGCAAAGAGAGGCCTTTGCTCAACAGTGGGTGCTCTCAGACTGATGATGATGCTAATGCTAATCTTTAGTACCTGCCTGAGTAAACCACGTGAAAAATTAAGTTTCGGGCCGGCCAATCGAAGTGGCTTGATCTTTTCTGTGGGATGCACCGTCGCGACACACCTGAGACCTGAGTGCATCTTTAATGTATAATAATTATGTATTCCGCATGGTGACAGCAGTAAGACTACATTTTATCACCACCCTAACTCTTCCGGTGGGTGTCATAAGAGTCGCTTAAGGCATTGAAGTGTCACTGACCATTCGTTTATTGAAGATTGATGATGGGTAGTGTCGTCATAGAGGACACTCTACTCCAATCGCTAAACGGCATGCCCGTAGAGGCGATATGGGCATTGATCTCCTAATGCATACATAGGCATAGTTAATAGGAGAGGCCTATGTCCAGCTATGGACTGAGAGATGCTGATGATGTATAACAGGCTCCATGGAGTCTGTTGGAAGCACGGCTGCCTAGGTACTTGTAGATACTAAAAATTCCGTTTGAAATCTGAAGCGAACCAAATTTATTTATGGTAGGTAGTAATTGTAAATTTTAGAGGCTTCGTATAAATCATGTTGGTTTTGGGTCAAAAAGAAGTATTCTCGAAATAAATGATATGAACACTTGGGTAAACGTTTTTTTGTAGTTCTCAGTTCTCAGGCCTACAGCTAACTTTGATTTTTGTAAAATATCTGTCTCTGTCACTTCTACAAAACTGTCATTAGTGTGTTGGAGATGATGTTAATTTCTGAGTTCACGGCAGCCTGGAAAAAGCATGAAAAAATAACTGTTTAATAAAGGAGGCGATGAAACAGCGTACAAACGTGCATATCAATATCAGAAGATTAGCCGTGTTTCGGCGGATCCGTCAAAAAGGGTGGAAAATACGCGTGAATTTGTTAAAAATATAACTAACTATTCAAAGTCGTATCTCATGAAATAACCTCATGCAGACATAGAGTTTACGTCTTTAATTTTAAAAGCGTGTTTTCCATGAACATTGCCGTGAAATACGATGTGAGTATGAATCGTCGATATTCCCCTCGACTTCTGAATTCTATGAATACATTGCGCGCGAATAAAACGAGAGGTTAATCATGGTTTGAATTTATTTTGCGGGGGCTTAAAAGTGTTTTTCGCGGTTCGTTAGCTTGGCTGTTACTTTGTTGACAGAAGCGTGGACGCATTAAAAACATCCGCCAACATTTTTTTACGTGGGGAAATGCATTACGCATACCACCCGGGCACAGGGATGGACCCAGATGGGTATACCCACTAAAACCTCACGATCGTCCAGCAGTGTTATTCACTAAGGAAACCGCCTTGCTGTCAGCGCTGTGTCAGAGCTGCGGCAGCGTCGAGCCTAAAAATGGTATTCACTAATGTACTTTAAACGACACTAGTGCTCGGTGACGAATGCGGGGTGAGCTGGAACTACACTGCGTCGAGAGTTTGACGTTTAATGTACGAACTTCGTATTTTCTAACGAAAAACAGCTAGCCGCATTGGGCGAGGCCACGAAAACTCCGAAAAGCACTTCTGTGACCTCGCTGGCTGTCCAGACCAGGAACCGGAACCATTATTTTACTTTTTTTTATTACCTAGAAATAGCCCAATATTTTAAAATGTTTTACATTCTTTATGAACTACTCAATATTCTATGTAATTTATAAATTGGCTATGTAAAGTTTTCTGAAGGTATGAATAATTTATGTTTCCCTGATAGCCGTCGTCTTAAGGTTCAAGATGCAGCTCTTTTATTTTTATTTCTGGTCTGTTCATCCATAAAAATGCACAAATGTCATCTCAATCACTTAAAAAACGATTGTTTACAAATTATAGGACATAAAAATAAAAGAGTCGCATTTTCTAGAACCTTAAGACGATGTCTATCAGGGAAAAATACCATATTCATACCTTCAGAAACTTTCGTCCCGGCCTCTATAGTAATGTACTATTAATGTCAGGAATGTGAAGACTAACTAAATTTTGCCATTTATTGGCTCACCTGACGTGGGCAAATAAACTTATTACCGTGCACTTCCTGAGTTGCATTCCCTGCGATCACACTGCATTCACATGGTACCCAGTATTACCGAACCTTCAGACGACACTCATTGATTCCGCTCTCATAAAAAGGCGTCCTAATGTTAGACTATGACTATCTTAATTGCAATATATACCTATAGGTTTTATTAGATTTTTAGACCATAGTAAAAGGAAAAGAAATACGAGGACTTCAATCGTTAAAGGGAGTGTTTTAAATCAACACGAGTTACGAATTTCCTCTTTGCACATGTTTTGTACGACGTTTTCTAGTACAGATGGCCCTCCGAAGTTTTGGACCTTACGTAAAATGAGCCACTTCTCGCACTAGCGCGTAAAAAGGCACTATCTGTTCTAAAAAATAGTACAATTCGATGCAAGTTAAAAAAAAATTTTTTTCCATCACCCGAGTTAAAAAGAAGTTTTTTTTAAGGTCTCTGCCCACTAGACCGTAGCATACCATGACCGTAGCATGAACGTATCAGCGGCCCTACCGCGAACTCCGAAGTTCGCAAATTTCGGGGATTTGTCTCTGTCACTCTAATGACGACGTCGTTGGTGTGAAAGAGACATATCCCCGAAATTTGCAAACTTCGGAGTTCGCGGTAGGCCAACAGACACGGAATGTGAGACGACACGGACTACTATGCCCACTATAACGTGTGTACATCGTTTCATATCCGTGCTAAGCCCGTTTAGTGACCGTTGCATCCGCGTCGCAACCACGTATCATCCGCGTCGCAACTACGTATCATCCCCGTAGTATGAGCGATTCATGTCCGTCGTTATCGTTCCATTGCCACAGTTTTATCAGTTTCAAATTGTTTTCGCGCCCTTTAGACTACTATCGCTTTGCTAGTATTTTCCTAGGAGTTTATTTCTACACCTATTTTTCTGAGCAGACATCGTAAACTGCGATCGAAATCCATTGAAGTACTAGAGTTTTTACTGAGTCAAGTCAAAGTTAAAAATTATTTATTGAGTAGGCTTAGCAACAAGCACTTTCGAATCGTCAGTTATGCTACTTATACATTTATATGGCGGAATGTGTTTATTTATCATTAATATTATTAAAGTATTAAATTACACTTATCAATGTCTAGGTAACCTAGACACTTAAACTTCTTGGAATTGGTAAATATATTGTCTATAGATTTATGAGAGTACATTATGTTCTTGTCATGATTGTCAATGTGACTCCGTCAAGTACTGGTTTTGTTTGATTAATGATTATTTATACATCTTCTAATAGTTTTGGAACAATAATTAATTTTAAATAACAATGCAGCAACTGAAAAAAAAAAAGATATATCGGTTTTGTGTAGATACATATTGTAATAAAAATCTAAAACCAATAAAATTTATTTTAGAAAGCCACATCAAAAGCATGATTCTTAACATGTAAAAACAAATTGTGCAATCTATTTGGATAAATTCGTTAAGTTACACGACTGTTTCAAAATTGATATTTCTTTTAATTTTAATTTTGTTTGTAAGAAACGAAGTAATATTTTTCGATCTCGATGAAAATCTTCGGTTTGCGGGTTTACAATTAATTAAGTAAGTTTTTTTTTCTGATTATATAATCAGCATCGCTATTTTCTGAAAAAAAAACGCAAACAATATTGTTTGCGTTGTTTCGCCATAAGAAAATTATTACTCACTATCAAAAGTGAAAAATTCGGAGAGTTTTGGATAAAAATTGTAAATACAATACAAAAATGTAAATAAATAGAACCCGTATGCTCACCGTTTCGCCGCCTGCGCACACCGTACCGGCAACGTTGCGTGCCATGCACGTAGCGTGTCGGGGCCGGCAAAATATTCTCGCCGACAATTCTTGCCGGTCCGTGCATGGCACGCGACGGTGTTGGCCGGCGACGGAACGTCCTAGTGGGCATAGTCTCATACTTTTCCATATAAAGAATATTTTTTTGTCTGATACGTTCATGCTACGGTCATGGTATGCTACGGTCTAGTGGGCAGAGACCTTTACACGTGTATCGAACGACTTTTTTCATAACAAGTGCCTTAAGAAGAGAAATTTATTTTTAACTCGGGTGATTGTCGCCCTCATTTCACTCGAGCTTCGACTTTCACTCGTCGAAAAAAAAATGTTTGCACTTGTATCGAAATATACTATAATAATTTTCATGGTTGTTTTCTGTCTCCAAGTATGTTCTGGTTGTAGCAATGTTTTAAAACAAATGTTTTAAAACATTGCTGTGTTTTCATAGGAGATTCCAATGTACTCGTATTGGACGGTACCTATTTGATGAACATATTATGGTAGCAATTGGAATGCGATGTGTACTATGTGTGCCCTACACTTAAAAAGTTTGCAACGCTTCAACTCCTGGCCTAGGCAGCCTAGGAGATGCTTTTAGAACCTTTATTCTTTTTTTTTTCGATGGAACTCTTATTAATGAAAATACATTGTCACAACACTACTTGCCATTGTTCAATTCAATTTGTGTTGGTAATTATGAAGTATTATTTATTGTGTATTGTTTATAGTGAATTTAAGGAAAAAGAAGTAAACAATATGAATTGATTAGGTTTACGGTCCTGAATTAGATCATTTCATCTCA
>JALPQI010020675.1:0-19640 GCA_025490895.1 Thaumatotibia leucotreta | reverse complement strand
TATGAATCTGCCATAGTCGAGTATACCCACTAAAATACACATGTTTGTCATAAATTAATACATTTGACCCCGAAGCTTACTATGTGTGAAGTACTACAATACACATGTTTGTCATAAATTAATACATTTGACCCCGAAGCTTACTATGTGTGAAGTAGGTAAGTAATATGTTCAAAAGCAAGTGTGTTTATCTGTTCTGGTTGTAATTCAAGCTTAATATAAACTGAAAACAATTTTATTATTCTCGCCTAGACCGAGACTATTAACGTATACTTTATTCAGGTTTTAAATTACTCTTTACTTTTAGAACTTGACATGTGAATTATAATCAACGCATTGCAATAAGATTCATACAATTCTATTACCGGCTGCCCAAATATCAACACCATTTAAATTCAGAATATCTCAAAGAACCAATTTGTAATATTATGTATCTGCCTTTGGTCAGGGCATAATACTTGACCATTAACCCGGCTTCTGGGGGATTAGAGTGACCCTCTCTATTCCTCACTCAAGCAATTCTCGACCGGCGCGTCCTTGTCGCGGGGGTGGGCACCTATCACCTTAGTAGGCCAAGGTGTTTGGGTGGCGAAGTTCGGTCGGGGACCCAGTGCTGTGGGGTATAGCGCGGCCCCCTGCCCAGGGTTACGGGTGAAGACCCTAACGGCGATGGCAGCGGAGAGGATAGGCTTCGGTATGGTGTACATCGGCGGATGGGGCAACGGATCCGGGGTACCGTAGGCGACAGTAGGGTTCAACCTGAACAAGTCGGCAACTCCTGCAGCCAAATCAACTCCTCACGTAATGGCTCGTTTCGTTCCTGTGGATTAAGTTGACTAGGCCGAGAGGGCGTCACGAATGCTGGGCAAGTTCGTGATTCCTACAATGCGTCCCAGGCATGCAGCGCCTGTGGAGAGGACACTCCACTCGTGCCTGAAAAGGTGCGAATTACAACACGGGGTTTGACAGTCACCGGTTATAAGCTTTGCGCTAATGGGCGTATGCGCGGGCGCCAGGGGTAATTCCCGACGGTAGGATAGCCCATCGCGGCTAACTGACCAGTTACCGCCTGCCTTAGCTGGGCAGCCCCCGGCCAATAAGGTACTGGTCCGCCCCTCATCCTGTGCTCCTGTAGGTGTGTGGAGCAACAGGCATGTCATAGTGTCTGATGCAGGATGGTGATTTAATGCACCTGGCAATTCAAAGAATAAATCCGTAAATATCTTGAAAATCATGAGGTTCGCTTCATGGAACGTAAGAACTATGCTCCCTGGAAGTGACAACGAGGCATCAGCCATCGACGGTATGCCAGAACTCAGAAAGACCACCATCATAGACAGAGAACTTCTCCGCCTCCGTATTGACATAGCCGCACTACAAGAAACCCGTCTTCTGGACGAGGGATCTATTCGCGAAGACAATTACACGTTCTTCTGGAAAGGAAAAGATGTCGGCGAAAAACGTGAGCACGGTGTTGGATTCGCTGTTCGTAATTGCTTACTGGGATGTCTCGAAACACCTTCTTGTGTTTCCGAACGCATAATGGCTTTAAGACTGATGTCAGCTTCAGGCCCCGTCACTCTTGTCTCGGCCTACGCACCAACTTTGAAAGCCCCCGCCGATGTTAAAGACAACTTCTACGAAGATTTGCGTCACTGTCTGGAAAATGTCCGTACATCTGACAAACTGCTATTATTGGGCGACTTTAATGCAAGAATAGGAAATACATCTAGAGACTGGCCAGATTGCATTGGAAATCACGGAATCGGTAACATCAATGAAAACGGGCAGCGTTTGCTGGAGCTTTGCGCATCTTTATCACTGTGTGTGACGAACACATATTTCAAGAACGCACCGATTCACAAAGTGTCTTGGAAACACCCACGCTCAGGCCACTGGCACCAGATCGACTTCATCATCACTAAAAGGACAGATTTACGTGATATCCTTAACTCCCGTACGTATCATAGTGCTGACTGCAACACAGATCATTCTTTGATAATGGCTAAACTGCGTGTAATCCCCAAGAAAATCCACTCTGCTAAGAAAGCGCCTCGTAAAATTATATTGGACACCGTAGCTATGCTAGATAAGAACTTGTGCGACAACCTAGGGAAACTAGTGGAACTTAAACTAAGCAAAGAAATTTTGGAAACATCTACGAGCGCTGAAGAGATGTGGCAGTTGATAAAAAGGGAATTAACGCAAACATCTGAAAAGGTGTTCGGTAAGAAAAAGAAGTTTGCTAGCGACTGGTTTGTTGAGTACGAACACCTGCTGTTACCACTGATTGAGGAAAAACGTACAGCTCACTTAGACCTGTTGAACAACCACAGAGATCCCGCCAAAATAGCTGCATTTAAGGCAGCCAAAGCAAAAGTACAACGTATCAGTCGTAGTTGCGCGAATGAGTACTGGGTTAAACTTTGCCAGTCTATACAAAATTGCCGGGATGTGGGTGATTTCAGGGGCATGTACCAGGGAATAAAGATCGCAATAGGCCCTGTATCTCGTAAACGTGCTGCAATCAAAAACCTTGAGGGAAACCCTATTTCAGGCAAAGGTAAGGAACTAGATCGTTGGACACAACATTACTCACACCTGTTCGCTCAAGAAGTGTTCTTACATCCAGATGCACTGTCTAATTTTAGTTCCAGACCGGTGGTGATTGAGCTCGATGACCCCCCTACAAGCGAGGAATTCCTTAATGCTCTCCAGAGTTTGAAACTGGGTAAAAGTTCAGGTCTTGACAGCCTACCCGCGGAACTTCTGAAAATCGGGTGTGTTTCCTCTCCTCTGTACGCTCTCTTGCTGCTTTGTTGGGATGAGGGGACTATCCCTCAGGATATGAAGGATGCCGTTGTGATTACCCTATATAAAGGCAAAGGAGACAGGGGTGACTGAAATCACTATAGGGGCATTTCCTTGTTAAGCGTTGCGGGGAAGGCTTTTGCAAGAGTGGTTTTACGAAGACTGGACATTCTCGCCTCCCAGTTCTACCCCGAATCTCAGTGTGGGTTCAGAGGTGGCCGATCGACCAGCGACATGATATTTACTCTTCGACAGCTACAAGAAAAATGCCGCGAGCATCGTGTACCGCTGTATATGGCCTTTGTTGACCTCAATAAGGCATTTGACACCGTGAGTAGGGAAGGTCTATACGAAGTATTGCGCAGAATTGGATGTCCTCCGAAACTTTTGTTACTCATTAGGTCCTTTCATGACGGCATGAGCGCATCAGTTCTATTTGACGGTGAACAGTCTGCGCCTTTCTTCGTGAACCGAGGAGTCAGACAGGGCTGCATGCTGGCACCTACCCTCTTTGGCATTTTCTTTTCGGCACTGCTTCTGACTGCTTTCGAGGGTTGCGACGTCGGAGTACATCTGCATACACGAAAGGATGGAAAGCTATACAACGTTAGACTTCTTCAGTCAAAAAACAAGCGTCTAGACGTATTGGCTAGAGAACTTCTGTACGCAGATGATGCAGCACTGGTTGCGAACTCTGAAAACGAACTCCAAGAGTTGGTGACGAGATTTGGTAAAGCCTGTCGGTTGTTCTCTATGAGCGTGAACACCAGAAAAACCGTCATTATGGTGCAAGGTGCACAGCAGATTCCAAAGATAACGTTGGACGGTGTTACACTTGATGTAGTGGATCATTTCTGCTATCTTGGCTCCACCACCACTCAATCGCTATGCAACGACAAGGAGATAGATACTCGGATAGGCAGAGCATCAACTGTTTTTGGGAAGCTTTTTGCACGCGTATGGAGGAACAGTAAGCTCACTATGCACACCAAAGCCCTTGTACATCAGACCTGCGTCCAAAGCGTGCTGCTGTACGCGTCAGAAACTTGGACAACATACGCAAAACAAGAACGCAAACTCAATGCTTTCCACATGCGCTGCCTGAGAACTATACTTGGAGTCACTTGGCAGGATAAAGTCAGTAACGCGGCAGTACTCTCCAGGGCACATTGCTGCAGCATAACTGCTATGTTGAAGCAAAGAAGACTGCGCTGGCTTGGTCACATACATCGCATGGGCCCTGAAATACTTCCACGCCAAGTTATGCTGGGTCAGATAGCGGACGTAAAAAGACCTGTTGGTCGTCCAACCCTGCGTTTTAAAGACTCCTGCAAGCGGGACATGAATAGTTTTGGCATACAACTCGACGGGTGCGAGAAACGCGCCGAGATGAGACCTGAATGGCGTCATGATGTTAACATCGGAACCACCAAGCACGATGACGACTGGCTCGAGAACCTTAAGCAGAAAAGTCTTCGTCGTGCTTTACCACCTCCTGCGGACTCGCGTTTTGTGTGCAACAGATGCGGAAAGAAATGCCGCGCTGCCATTGGTCTTCATAGCCATCAACGGCGATGCGGGAACCCGTAAACCTACAGTGCTGCAACAATCATCTACAACAGATGCTGTGGCCAATGATGAATGATGATGTATCTGCAGTACTTATTCCAATCACCGATAAGTACCTAGGAAACAAATGTGAATTATACCGTACCTATTATCGCTACTTTATTTGCAAGAAGTCCTTTTACGGGAGTGTAGACAATCCGAATGTCCTGGCACGAGTCGGGTTGGCGGTTCCCACGCCGAGCTTCGGCATGGCCGGCGCCAGCACGGGCGGCGCGCGTCCGGCGCGGCGGGGCCGGCGCCTGCTGGCGAGGCCTGACACAAGTACTGCAAGAGCTGCAAATGCACCCATGTCTAGGATGACACCTCTCGTTTTCGTTCTTTTTCGGTACTCCCGCCATTGTTGATTGCCGTCGATGTCATCGTTGCTGCACTTCATTGCATCCAAATCATCTCTCGATATTATGGCTCGAGCAATTCGCAGGTAGAACCACTTCTGAAATGTAATGGAGGCTTAGGCCCCCACTACGGAAATTCCAGAGAAACACATTTTCAGTCTTCCAATTTGTTTTTATATTTTTACAATATTTTCTGTTCATCGTAAAAGTTATAATCTGTTTACATCTTTTCTGTCACGTGATTGAATCTCTAAACTTTTAAAAACCGCCACCAGTGGCGCTGGCGTCACTAAACATGAAATCAAGCAAACTGCTCAAATATTAAATTAAGTTACAAATTATCTAATTTAACTAACAAACCAAATTATTAAATGTTTTATAGAATAAACAACAGCTTCTTATAATTATTTCTATCGTATTATTTTAAACATGAAATAAAAGTAGGTTGCAATTGCAACCTATTCAAGATTCCGCCCGCGATTAACATGAACATTCGTATAAATACTATTTAAACAAAATGTGACTTTTATATTAGTAAATGGTGAGAAAACCCACGGAAAATGATAATGATAATTAATTAAATCAATCTTGTTGGCGACGTGCTGTAACAGTATATCTGCAACACACAGGCTTGGTCATGGGGCAACAAACGCAAAATAAATCAGCAACCAGGCTTCGTCTCATATCGTCGTCGTCTTTTTTTTTTATCGTTCGTATCGTTTTACAAAAAAGGATATTTTACTAATAATTTAACGGAGTAAATGTATTATTTTACATACGCATACACATTTTACAAAATACTTTGCGATAATTACATATTTCAAATGTTCCTACTCTGTTACAAAGAGTCAGGTGTATGTTATTTATCATTAAAAAAAATTGTTTTGCAGCATTATAATTTTAACAAATGTACCATAACATGTTCCTGTTAATTAATTATTAACCAATGAATTACCTTAAAATTGTAACATAACCACATTCAAAAATATAATGAAAAGACGGCCAAGAGCATGTCGGACAATGTTCAGTACTTATAGGGTTTTGTTGTTGGTCAAATACGAATAGGCCGATGTAGTTCAAAATAGTTTATATTAATGGGTGAGTATCTGAGTGTTTCAACCGCCTCATTTTGGTGGCATAATTTTTGCCGAAATTTCTATTCGTAATGTGCTACTTTGTCATTTGAAGGTGGCTCGGTACCTTATACAAATGACGATGTATAATATTGAGACGTTTAGAAACTTTGGAAATATTTTTCGGACTCACGAAACAAAAGACTTCAGAAGGTAAAATAAAAAAATAGTCATCCCCACTTTACGTATAGGGGAGGTACTTACTCGATCTTTTTTTTTACGGACAGAGGGACATTGCAAAACTGACTAGTTTACAACGGAACCCTAAAAAATGGGGGGAAAATGCGACTAGAATCGGTGACAGGCGGAACTAACGCGTTTAGTAAATTGATCCAGCTACTCGGCTGCTACACAATGAAAACAAGTTAATAGGTTTTAACAAATTTTCCAGGGGAGCCAAAAAATTTATTTTGACTTTAGTTTGTATTTTTTCGGTAGTTACTTAACTAATTAATACATTGGGGGAGGCCTATGTCCAACAGTGGACGTTTTTCGGTTGAAATGATGATGACGAATTGACGTATAGCAATCATTTATTTTTTCTGGAATTTGTAAGATTTGGAATCTGTTTTTCTGCCAGATCATTTAACAAAAACAGACAAAATAATCAATTATAATCAAAATAAACAAATAAATATAATTGGAGAAATAACCTTACCTGTACTTAGGTAATTATTTGAAAGTATAATGTATAAAAACAGGTATTACTCTAAATTTAGTTAAGTGCATTAAATGTATTTGGGTCAATCACTTTTTTGTTGTAATTCTGTCACATCACCCAGGGGACAAAAGTTGAAGGAAAGACTCCCGCAAGCTCTACTATCACGATTAGGGGGTGACCCAGTTTTGGAGGGACACATAACTGTCAATAAATAATGCTATTGTACTGTGATTTTAATGGTGACTCAAGAGAACGTAACCATGGCAACGAGTGACATAAAAAAGTGATTGACCCATTTATTAAGCATTATGCACAGTAATTTCATATTAATAATTTGGGTTCTTTTCGGTTTAAAGTTGGCCCCTCAGTTGCCTATGACGATATAAGACTGTTTGGAATTGAGTTTCTTAGAAACAGTCATGATTAAATCCCATTTGTATCGTAATGTGTTTAAGAAATACCGCTTGCGGACTACCCATTGGCGAGTGTCAAAAAGAATAGTCTAGTTTTATAAGGTTGGTCCCTCATTTGCCTATGACGATATAAGACTGTTTGGAATTGAGTTTCTTAGAAACAGTCACGATTAAATCCCATTTGTATCGTAATGTGTTTAAGAAATACCGTTTGCGGACTACCCATTGGCGAGTGTCAAAAAGAATAGTCTAGTTTTATGCTTCTGGAAAAGCATGAATGGAAGGAATGTAAAGTTTGATTTACACTCCTTAGCCCATCTGCGGAAAGTTGCCAGTCTGTCGGTATTCTACAGATGGGTAAATCCACAAGACTGTAACGAGAGTTACCAATTCTTTCGTATGTTTTAAAATTAATTAGTCAAAGTTGAGTTTCCGTACGTCTAGCCTAGCCCTGTGGGTAGATATGTGGACCCTTAAATGTACTTAATTAATATGAGAACATACAAAAGAACTGGTAACTCTCGTTACAGTCTTGTGCATTTACCCAGATTGTTTTTCGGGGAGCTTCATCAGTTTAATCCACCATCCCCATTTTACCATTGAACTTCTAGATGCACGGTCGGGTTCCATCCTTACTTGGTAGACATTTCATTTATTCGCACGAAGCGCTTTGCTTCGTCTTTTCTTATGCTTACTGCCAAGGAGTAGAATTTCCTGCCGGCGTCTATATTTCCGAGTTCTTATGACCTGTCAGTCAAGGGTGAACAGGGGGGTTACCATGACGTATTAATGCGGCTCAGTTTAGGTCGAGAGAAAGGAACAGGGCTATACGACTCCTATATCACTGTTCGTTTCCCTGAACCTACAACAGAACTTACCTGAACCTACTTTACCTGAACAGTGATATACGACTCGTATAGCCCAGAAGGTGCCTGGGGGGTTACCATGACGTACCTACGTCATGATGACCTTCTGGGCGATAGGCCGCGTTTCTGCTCTTGGCTAGTCTGTGGCCATTTCAAACAAAAAAAATAATGCAACCAAATATTAGTTTATTACCAGCAGTCGGTGTCACATCGTCGTTAATGATATTAATGCGATGCCAACGTATCGTTTCATAATTGACGACGCCACAGAGCACATAAAGGCGTCGGGCACGACTGTGTACATTTAGATTTAATTAAATTTAGGGATTGTTGAATTGTTGCCATCGCCTCTCGAGCGTAACAGAGAAGGGGACTCTGTCCAACTAGTATCATAGGTTTACATACATGTGTATGTCGTATATGTCGGAGATATGAGTTACTAAATCTAGAAAACGATAAGCAATGTTTTGCTTGGAGTGGTCTTTGCTTGGTCCATGCAGGTTTGCAGGTAGATGATACCAACCTATGAACAGGTGGCTGGTGACCTGACAGTATAAAAGGTCACTACTGCAGTGTTCATGAATTCATTCCCGTGTTAGACATAGAACGATTCACTCTTGTCTTGTTATGTGAAGGGTTTACATTCTTACGAAGGAAGTTATTTCTATGGGGTATGCATCTATGCATGGACGCAAGCTTAGAACTCTCCATTCGTTTTCTACTACTGCGTAGATGCGTAGATACAAGATTCTGAGTACTGTTAGTAACGAGTAGCTAAAATCCTACACCTCTTAGCTCGGCTGTCATTAGGGTTCCCGATATATATAATACTGGCAGTGTGGTGACGGCAGTAAGAATAGATTTGTTACCAAACTCTTCCCGCGGATGTCGTAAGAGCCGACTGAGGGATTGAAATGTCAATGACAATTGTTTGATAGAAGAGTGATGATGGGCAGCAGTGTCATCATAGTGGACACATTACTGCGATCACCAATCCGCTTTCCCAGCGTGGCGATTAGGGGCATTTACCTCCTAATACGTCTATACGCCTAGTTAATAGGGGAGGCCGATCGCCAACAGTGGACTGAGATAGGCTGATGATGTGATGTTATGTATGTGTGTCGTAGGTAATAGTAATTGTAGTGTTTCATGTCAAACATGAACTCACCACAAATATGTGTCGTTACCACGGTATCAAATGCTACCTTACCAAGAGAAAATAAGAATATGTTTTAAACTTACCTAAATGATTGATAACCTTTATGTGTTAGGTGTAGTGTTAAGTTGAAATTACATTATTAGATAGGCAATACATATTATTTAGGCAAGGCAATTTTTAAGATATTAGAATTAAAATTTAAAATCATGAAAGCAAAATTTCGTGTTAGCTAACGAATGTGAATGTAACCTCTGTTTGGTGACTGATTCGTTGATAACATGATGAGTTTTCCAGTATTTGATACCTATTCATTCTGTTAATTGAATTTGTGTTTTATATTAAATATATAAATATATTACTATTTTATGCTAACGTGGTCACCCCAATTATTTACCGGCAATGTAACAATGATGAAATATCGAAAACTTGTTTCATCGACGTTACCACGTATCGAATCGTATTTTTTTAAATTTATTTAGTACCTACCTACCTAATAAAACAACTCGTTTTAGTACCTATTTACTGAACGAGACATAAAAGACTCCTCATTTATTCAGTGCTCCTTTCGGAGGCAATTTTCAAGTCCCATTCAATAAATAAATATTTAGGCATAAAACTCACGAAAGTTTATTGATTTAAACTTTCACGATTATCACTCATATTTTAAAGACATACGGGTCTTAATCGCGTAAACATACGCTTAGGCAGACTGCCTGCGACCACGGGTGTAACGTCATGCCTGAAACGTCAGGATATAATTAAACGTAGTCGTCAGTTTGTCTTTAAAATATCACGAATATTTGTCAAAATACCACTGCTCTTTTCACTTAATTTCAAAATTAATTTACCATAATTATTGCGTGTGCGCCAAAGTGAGCCGATTTCTACTTATATCTCCTCGAACAGCCCCTGCCACCCCACTCTAATGAGTACTAAATATTTATGGTATCCGACATGGCTAAAGAAATCCCGTCAAACCCAAGCAAGAGCTTTCAAGATGCCATGCGAAAATATCATTGAAAATATAAACGAAATTGGAAAAAGTACTAAGTAAGCTACAATTTTTTGTAAGCAGGTATTTGTTTATTCATTTAAATTTACCTAACTACTTCAGTATTGGGTATGTTTACTTCTCCAGACTATTTTATATTCATCATCAGCCTATGATAGTCCACTGCTGGACGTAGGCCTCTCCTATTAACTATGCGTATAGAGTGTATAGACGCATTAGGAGGTAAATACCCATAATCGCCACGCTGGGCAAGCGGATTGGCGATCGCAGTAATGTGTCCACTATGATGACGCTGTTATAAAGCCCATCATCAATCTTTTATCAAATAGTGGTCAGTGACACTTCAATCCCTTAGTCGACTCTTACGACACCCGAAGGAGGAGTTGGGGTGGTGACAAATGTATTCTTACTGCCGTCACCACACGGCAAATTTTTTTTTTTTTTTTTCAAACTATTTATTCATGGTAAAAAATAAAAATAACATAAAATTAGTGATAAAAACAATAAAATGGATAGTTTACCACGAAAAGGTCTCGCCTCAGCATAATGCTAACCCGGAACCGGAAGTAAGCGCTGATCTTCCGGCGAGACCGTTTGTGGGCCACTATAGTTGGTGTGACACGGCCTTAAAAAAACTAAAACTGAATGCAGTGTTACAGAAATTTCCAAGTTGGCAACACAGCGCCATCCGGTCAATGGTATGACAATATTGACATTGACATTTACAATCCTTTGTAACATGAACAAGGCCGTGCAAAATATTTATTTCTAGAAATACTTAAAATTAAACCTATTTATAACATGATCCTTTGTGCAAGATGTACAATATTATTCTAAAATAAAAACCACCGACGTAATCACACTTTACACAAAAATAAACCCAAGTGAAAGTTACAAGAAACTACTATTTTTGAGGTTATTTGTACAATGTATACACAGAAGAAATAGTGAAATCAAGTAGATTGAAGAAAGATAATTATGGTAAAAATATGAAATACAGCTATAAAAAGGAGAGGAGTTAACGCTAAAACTAAACAACTATAGATATATCGGACGGACAAATTTTCATATTCTAAAGACTAATTTTATATTCTAAAATGTTACAAATGTTATTTGTAATGTTATAAATTAGGTTTCATTAGTTTGTATGACTTTGAACTACAGGTACATTGACTCATGATGACAAAATTTTATTATCCTAGTGTTACGAAAGTTTAATTTTTGTAGTACCTACTACGAATAAGAAATCATTTTTTTGACGGTGAATGTGATATCACGACCGACTTAACTTGGCGAAATAAATTAAACAATATTTATAATATCTAGTTCATCTAGCAATTGTAAACCATTTAGAATTATTTACATTATTTGATGTAAATGATGTGTCAACTTGGTGTCAATCTTTTGTATGAAATATATTTCAGAAAGAGTTCTTTTATAACGTTGAATAGAAGGTCACGGCCACCAAATATCTAGTACTAAGAAATGAAGCAAACCTGTAGGGTCTAGTGATATTGGCACATGTTATCGAGGCAGGCGGTGACTTGACGCCGACTACATGGGCCCCTGTAAATGCTAATACAAGAGACAGCCGGGGGAAATAGCGGTATAGGTGGCACAAGAGTGTAGAGAGATGTACACCACTTTCTTCGCAGTGGCTTGTAACAGCCACTGCACCAACTCGCGTCATAGGCATTTTTTCACTCCCACCCCTGGAGCATAATATAGCTATGACGACTCCTCTCTCGACGGCTTATTAAGGCAAGCCTGAGCTAAGAGTTCTACGGTTCCCCTTGGGGTTGCACTCCGACCGATGAATACGCACCGGAGACGAGAACCTTGATCGATAGAAATATTATTATTAAGTGTTAATCACAGACAACATAACCTAAAGACGTAGCTTTAGACAATTATTTCATTGATAATGAGCTAACTGTGTTGTGATTCGTCGTTTCAAGGTCAATGAGGCGTAAAACAAAAATGTCCGCCGGTCGCTAGTGATTTCCGAATGTCGATAAAAGTATCGATGGTTACAATGTCTATCGCTTTCACAATTCGATATTTGTCAGTGATTTACCGACAAAACCGTAAATCCATATCCGTACTAATGCATACCATAAATGCGAAAGTATGTCTGTCAGTTTACTGAGTCTACACGCTTAAGTCGCTGAACCAATTTAGACGAAATTTTGAATGGAGATTATTTAAGACCCGGGAAAGGACATACGATATTTCATTCATCATCATCATTTTCATCATCATCCCCGCAGATGAAGATATATTATGATACTAGCTTATGATGCTAGCTTGAAATGAATTTTATATAAAAAAAATATTTGTACTGTCTGTCTGCTCTGCTGTGTCTTCATCTTCACATTTAAACCGGTTTAGATGAAATTGGAATGGAGATAGTTTAAGACCCGGGGAAGGACAAAGGATAGTTATTTTATCATCATCATCCACGCAGACAAAGTTGCGGTCAAATATTAATATCACAATATATCTTTTCAGAGACAATAAATAAAAGAATTTTATAAAATATACTTTTATTTGTACAATCATTAACTCGTAGTTACAAAGTTACCAAAAAACTACCATTAAAATACGTTGTATACCAATAAAATAAAAATAAATAAAATAAAATAAGTATATAAAATTCGTTAATTATTCGTTTTTGTTAATTTGAAATATTCCGGTTTAAAGTGTCAAGAACATATCACACTGCTAGGAGCAGGAAACCAATCATGTGACCGTTTTGTAGCATTCATCCACATTTCTTTCATGTTTGGGCATTTAGAGAAGATACACAATATTATTTAACATAATAGTATTTTTGAAAATTATACTTCTACACTTTACACTAAACCAGAATTTATTTGAGGATAATTGAATATAGTCGTAATATCTTATCGATAGTAAACAGACTGCAGGCATAGACATCACTAGTTCGGATATGGAGATTCCACCGCAGAGACTGTTGCTTGGTATGATTGAGAATAAAGATTTTAATTTATATTTAGTTACCTTATCGATAGTAAACAAACATACTCTACGGTCATCCCTAGTTCAGACGGCCTACCTGCTCGTTACGCTAGACAAGGAGGGAGTTATACTTCGTGCAAAGTATTAGAAAGAGACTTTGTAAAAAGACATCAACGAGTGCACTAGATTTTGTGCTTAAACTATTTTTAATTTTAATTGAAATTTATAAAAAATAGCTCACTTGTGAAACGAAATACCATCTTTTTGCACACTAGATGTTTTTGTATTCTTGCCACACAATTTCACGCAACAGTAATGCATTTTGCATGACGTAAATCACGTTAAAACTTTCGTAATTATCTCATGAACGCCGGCCGCAGACTGAAGTTAGCAATGGAGGCGTGGCTCTAATATGGAGTGAATTCACCATATGCGTGACAGAGGGGGTCGTCCGGCTATGCTACGTCTTGAGGTTATGTTGTCTGTGGTGTTAATAAATAAAATTTACTCGAAATCTCTAACATTACTACTACAAGACCTATAGAACTGTTTTTTTTTCAGATTACATTAAAATTAGCTAAATATTTATGACTGCTTATATTTGATCCACACAAATTGTTAGTTCATATAAAATATTGTGAAAAGACGCAGGAAGAAAGGAACGGTGTTTGTGTTTTATGGTCTCCTCAGTAATCCTAATTCATCTCGATACACAATTGAACGTCAATAAACCAAATGAAGTAATTAATTATAATGACATAAAATATTATGCCAGATAAACACGCCATGTCAATAACATTGATGAACATTTAATAGTTTCGTTAATATTCCAGTCATTATCTATCACAATATTATATTAGCATTGACACCATTTCGGGCGTATAAATTGAATCAACGATCCAAACTGGGGGTAAAATAAACAATAATATTTGGATTGTCGGACGTAGGTACCTACATATGCGTTTTTGAAACCACAGAACTAAAGTTGTTGTAACGATGCGAGTATTAGTAAGTACCTTTATAACTTGTACCCTAAATAGTTCTTCATCTTTTGTGTTTTTAACGTATTCACTGCTAGCAAGAGTTGAGATGTTCGAGTTATGTGCAATAATAAACTTAGGGAATGTTGTAGAATAAATACTTTATGAAATATTATGATTTGAGCTTTTTAAGTAGCTTGGCACTACTGTGCACTACAATTACTGGCACATATTTTTGTCAGCCTCCGTAGCCTAATTGGTAGTGTCCCTACGTATATTTATAGCGAATTGTGTACTTATTTATCACAAATATTTGTTCCTTGGTCATGAATGTACATATTTATATAAGTATTTACATGTATCTATACTATTACATCACAAGCCTTAATTGAGCTTACCGTAGAACTAAGTTGACGTGTGTAAAATGTCCCAAGATATTTATATTTATAAATATGTATTGAAGAAAAAACTAGGTAGAGTTAACCCTTACCAACGATCGTGGTGGTGTTCGAACCCACGTATGTCAGCTTACGCAGCTGATGCCTAAATTAAAAATTAGAATTAAATAAAACAAATAAAATAAGATATTGTTATTATAAATCTATCCGTATGAATCGCGAATAAGTTAAAAAAAATAATTAAAATAATTTGTCTAAATTCGTATAAATAATGCATATAAGATATTAGGTAGTAGTTAGGTACTTGTAATAAATATTTAACATTTCCATGGAGGTATATTTTTGCAAGTATGTTTAATAGCATTGTAACACAGGTAATAAACAAAATAAATAAAACTGTCGTTCAATGGGCTACGCATTTTTTCCGTAGACCTTTTTTACCTATTAAGTCATCATCATCATCATCATTACTTAAGAGCTACGCTCTTGTCGGTGGAGTAATCGCCATTCCTCTCTATTCTGTGCAAGCCTTTTAACATCTGAGTACGACTCGACAGTTGCTTTTTCCTTTAATTGGCTGAGGTATGTAATTCTTGGCCTTCCTCTACTTCTCTTGCCTTCGATCTTCTCCTACCTATTAAGTCATATTTCAATAATTTGTATTAAGTTCAAGGTTGGTGTGAAAAGCTATTAACGTCCATTTGATTAAAAACTATATCAATTTACTAATATAATTCGAATCAGCTTCTATTATTTTTATTATAATAGTTATGTACTTAATATCCTAATAAAGGTGCAAACTTTCTCAATTATGATAAATTAAGATATAGTCTGGCAATAGCTACTTACTGAGAGCTAGATAGATACAGCCAAATACTTAAATTGTTCATACAAACTTTCCTTAACTCGTCGGCTTCACGTCTTGCACCGTCTCGAGCTTTCCGCACTGAAGTTACCCTGTATAATAATGAAATTATCCCGTTGTTTCCTCACTAAATCGTTTATACTCAACCTTGTTCACTTAAATATCAGCTGAACTAATTTTGTAGAGGCTGTTACATTAAATTATGCGCAGTTTAATCCATTTATAGGAACGTTTAACTAGCAATAAGGGTTGAAAATCGTTATCACACAATATTTTTTAACAAATATGTATCTTCTATGGACTTTTCTATGAATTTCGGTACCTAGTTCACTCAAATTTTCAATTTTTTATAAACTATTTGGACCGAGATTTGTTATGTAGCTCGAAGTTCTCACGTAACAGCATTCACGGAAATCATTGCACGCTTTAGGTGCTTCAATCTTAAAATATACTTAATAAATCGTCGATTTCAAGTCACATACCTACTTCGTTATTTCACTTTTTTAAAACATGTGTCAACACAAGTATATGTGGCACAAATAAAATAATTTTATGGAATATTTCGATCACAGGTAGATTTCATAATATTTACATTGTGCGTACGAATAATATGAATAGTACGTTAAAACTTTGAATTTTATTTAACAGTTGCTGAACAAATGTGGGTTAGATTAAAGAGCATATTACCTTCAGTAAAATTTTGCTCCTAGGAAACACCCGGTAGAAAATGTACAAAATAAACAAATTCCTCCCTCCCACATGCCCTACGCGGTTATAAGCAGTGCATGCAAAATGTTGTGCATGCATTATCCTTTTCACTAGTTTTTCACGGAAATGCCCAAATTAATACTGTCACATCAAATCCCAGTATCCAACGCACTGATGCTGACAGATAATTTCGATCCAGGACACATTCGTCTCTAGCACAAAAACTTATTCCACCATATATATGTAAAACAAAACAAGAAGTTCCAGACTTCTTTTATATGATTTTGTTAAGAAACCATTAAAATGAGACTGTCATAATACAGCTGACGAAACTATTACCCAACTTTAACAAATTATAATAAAACATAAATTATAATGGCGTTTCTCTGAGCTAATGAGGAAGATGTGCTGGATCATAATTTCGGATGCTTGAATTCAAATGCAAAGGGAATTAAAATTCACTGTGATTCTTTTTCTCCACTTTTATAAACTCATGGTCGCCATAGCATTAGTTACACAGCAGGATGGATCGATTTTTTTATTTTGGGATAATCATTAAATAATCTTTACAAATCGATACTATGTGGCTAGAGAAATAAAAAATATTATGACCATTTTTGGATATTTTATCATTTTGGACCCCATTTAGAGGCCCGAAGATCGGCTTTATTTTTGAGGTATTTTTAAGAAAACTCAGATGAGCATGGATATTTTTTGTTTTGCTTTTATGGATAACCAAAATAAGATGGTTTTACATAAATTTTGGATTTGCGTGGTTTAATTATATAAACATTGTCAGCAGTATCTCCAAAAAATGATTTTCAACTTCGAGGGTCTTGCGGCAGTACTTCCCGAATGATTATCGGAAAAAGATATTATATTGTTCAAGGTGTTACGTTTTAGACAGATTATTTTTATAGGGCCGCGTTTCAGAAATTCTTGAAAAAAATTTTGATTCATACATTGAAGTTTGAAAAAAAAATTTTTTTTTGGATTATTGGAACCGCGGGCCAATAAAATGATGGTCGTAAAAACTAACATTCTTTTACAATATATCTTTTTCCGGAGAGCCTCAAAGTTGAAAACCAGTTTTTGTCGATACTGGTTATAATTTTCATGTAATTAAATTGTGCAAATTCTAAATGTATGACAAATTATGTTATTTTGTTTCTACATAAAAGTAAAACGGAAAATATCCACGAACTAATGACTTTTCTTAAAAAAAACCTTAAAAATACAGTCGATCTTTGGGTCTATAAAAGAAGTCCAAAATGATAGTAAATCCAAAAATGATCATAAAATATTTTTTGTTTCTCTGGCCACGCATTATCGATCCATAAAGATTATTTTATGAATTTCCAAAAATAAAAAAACGATCCTCCCTATTAGACAGTATGGCGAGCTTGGCCTTGAAAATCTAACAATGAATACCGTACTAACTATAGTCCATCACTGCAACTATGGTCCACAGTTTCGATTTCTAATATGCATCAGAGCCAATCTTCTATTTGGCTTTGACTAAGTTTTTTTTTATTACTGATGAGGAGTTTCTGCCTATGCATAGCATGATTAATATATCAATTACACCTATTTAATGGCAAATATTCAATTATGTTTTGGACCATTGTTAGGAGAGTTTGGCCTATACAGGGTGTTTTTTATATCATTAGCCATATTGCAATATGTGTTGGGTAAAGGCGTAAAAAAATATTTGGTAAAACAAAAATAATCCATTTTACATTATCCTTTTTGTTAAAGATTTTTTTTAATATCCCATTATCTAACGAATGTTTGGTTACTATGATCACTTGCTTACTTTGCGTACTGCCCCAGCATCTCATAACTGCCAAATCAGATTGGAAAGGGTGTTTGAGTTTGCAACTTTAATTAACCCGCATAAGGTAACTAATTCAATGCGTTATAACGTACGTAACAAGTTTCCTACGCGTGGTGGGGAATGGAGGTGGAGCTTAACTTGCAGGTAAATCCCACGAGACAGCATTATCAGTCTATCGCATACAGTACTAATAATGAGGGTATTTTGAGTTGCGCGCCGATCTGAGGGTAGTTCGACTCGAGCGCATTCACGCAAGCGCACTCCTTCTTTGTTTACAGAGTGCTGTACAAATGGCACATTGCATCTTGCGATCAGCCGAGCCAGCATAATTTGACCTCAAGAACGGAGTAACTTAAATGTTCCGTCATACAAACGCGAACTGGTTTACCTCAGATATCGATTCTAATGCACTCTCTAAGCAAATTGAATTGTTGATGACGACGAGCAGGTACAGGTAGGTATGCGCTTGGGCAGTTTTAATCAAATAACAATCGTGTGTGCATGTAGTTAGGACATTTTATTCATTGTTTAGTGCCGATGGTGGGGTGAGTGACGTCGGCTGATCGGTGCTTGTGATGAACTCCTTCCTGATTGGCTAAGAGTTGACTACTCAAACCTGCTACTCTTTCGTCTGCCATCGAATCGCACGGATTGAAACAAACTTGCCTAGTGACCACAAATCATGTTTTTGCCGGATAAAAAACGGGAAAAAAAACTAAAAAAAGTGTCACTTTTTTTTTCAAAAATGTTGTGTACTGGTGATCGCGAATGACATATCCAAATTTGGCTAACGACATAACAAACACCCTGTATTTAGGTGACACTAACGTTAGTGCATGTCTAGTGTCTACACTATTGTTTAGATATTTAACTTGTGATAAATTTCATAAATCATTTTTATTTTCAAAACTACACTTTATATACATAATATTACTCGTAAATCTAACTAATCTACTTAACCTAACCTACATCTAAGATTAGCCCTTGTGGCATTGTCCCGAGGATGCTGGCGGCATTTCCTCACTGTATCGCAATATTGATGCGTTGTGCGAGGAAGTCGCCAACTCTTCGGTCTTTAGATACGTCAACCAGACGTTTCGCGATCTCAGCAAATAATAGGTGATTTATAAATAATATTCCAGATCTTTCTGTACCTTGCGGCCTGCATCCTCTACACGGAGGCTCGCCCAGACTTCGCAAGTGACGCGTTGCAGTACTTCCAGGGCCTTGTCAGCTCGCCCGCCGATGCCTTTGCGCAATGCGTGAAGAGCGGCCTAAGCGTCGAAGTCTGCAGAGAGAAGATCAAGGAGGTCTTCCACATATATTTCCCGTACTTTGCCACTTATCGTTAGATTTAAATTCAATTGCATGCATTTTTTTATTTTGGTCAAATTGCGGAAATACCCAATAATAAAAATACCTACGTACTAAAAATATTAAAACTTTTATTAATCATGATATTGCTTACTTACTTAGGGCATCGAAAAAAAATATTGTAATAACTTTACCAACAAAGACCACTGGTTGAAAATACTTATTTATGTATAGTAAATTATGTACTGCAGCCACACAATAAAGAAATCCTTACACTTGTCATCTGCCAAGGACTAATTGTGACTGTATTAATAGTTGTTTCATTAAAAATAGTGGTACCATAGATGTCTTACTTATCTCAAAACATTTATTTTACAACACTAACTAAAATAATTTAAAAGTTTATTGTGTACTCTGCACTAAAATGAGAGCATATGTGATGATGACAGAAAGCAAGGACAATAAAAGCGTGTACTCTACATTGAAGAAACCGGCTGCTGTGAACTTTAGAGGTCTTGAGGCTACTAGTTTCCGAAG
>JALPQI010020674.1:0-27556 GCA_025490895.1 Thaumatotibia leucotreta | reverse complement strand
CTTAAAAAAAGGTGGTGGTTCTGAATGACGGTTTTCTCGAAAACGTATGCCACTAGTTGGCGCCACTTAGCCTTAAGGTCCCGCTAAGGAACACAATTATCTAGCTCCAAAGATAAACTAACTAGAAGGTATTTTTATGTTTTTATATAGTTTTATTAACTCATACAAAACATTTCTACACGAAACTATAGGCGCTCTGAGAATTTAGACAAGTTTCTGAACCTGACGCCTCAGTGCTGCCGCCCTGGTGATCGTCATTTCAGAAAACCCTCATTCCACACGGTATGTTTATTTATGTTTGGTACCTTCCAGTTCCACCAGAACTTCCCGACTGGGTGAACCGATTTTGAGATTATTTTTTATTCGAAAGCATCAGCTAGCCGGATATCGAGTATCGTCCATTTGTCGTATTTGCCAACCGATTTCGACAGTTCCATTTTTAATCGACTTCAAAACAAACTGAGATGGTCCCGTTGACACTAAGTCGGGGTTTGATGATGAGATCTTGGAGAAATCAGTTTAAAAAAATCGTGATTAATTTAGTATGTTAAGCCATACCATAGGTATAACAATCGACTAAATACGCCATAATAGTGATGATCATAGATCACTACAATCTCTATTCTCATACTATGTAATGTATATGTAAGTTGTGGTTACCTATAATTAAATAAGCATTTAAGAGCACGTATGGTGTATTATCTGTTGGTAATCCTAAATAAATAAAATAAAAAATACTCATTTCCATTTCAACATAAAGCTATACTCATCTTAAAATGTCTGTAGTGAGCCGTAAACTTATAAATTCATTAATCTACTCGTAGCATTAAACATGCTGACGCTGCTGATTATTAAAGCAACTAATATTTCACCAAACTAAAATCAAAATAAAGAACAAAGAAATCAAAAAGATAATATTCCGGCGACTCCGCGCCTCTCTCTGTGCTCAAGTCGTCACATGGCACGTCGCAGCGAATGTATTGTGTATAGCGTCCGCGCTACTTGATACTTGCGTTATTATTATTATTACTTCTTATTTTTGCATTAATTTGGTTTTGTCAATGTAGAAATGTAATGGCCATACGGTGCGAGGAAGGAATATTTAAACCAAACTTGGACCTTATTTAGATCTTGCTTCTTGGTACAGTCAACGGCAAAACAAGGTGTATATAAAATACTCAATAATATGTCCTAGTGCACTTTAATTCTGTGACATAATAACTTTTTAAAATATTTATAAGAGGATTGACTGTAAATACCTGGAACTTGTAGCCATGTGCATTTTCATAATATACCTACTATCTGTGGCCGAAATTACCCTATCTTATTACATAATACATATACGATTTTAGATGCCTCTCATTTTTGCCAAATGAAGAGAAAGGGATCGACCAATGATAAAGCTGATAGCATACGGATATATATATATATATATATATGAAAATGTAATATCGGACACAACATTTACTTACAAACTATATTAAATATGAAAATATAAAAAGAAATACTGAATAATTGCTAGTTCATGCAATCGTCTTTTACAAATACAATAAAAAATGACACAATGAGTCATTAATGACTTACGATTGTTCTCTCTAAACGAATGATGCTATTATAAGCAACTAATTCAAAATATCTAACTCAATAAACTGCAACCCTAACACATTAAAGCCGTTACTTCATTAAAACAAAAGAGTAAATCAATTAAAAATTAAAAAACGAATACAAAACACAAGTATCAAATCCTCTCAGTCAGCGTACAGAGCCATAAAGTACTACAAATATACGTTACCAACGCGCAGTTGGAAATTCACGGTTAGCCCCTTGAAATAAGAGCGAACACTGCAGCACTGGTAACTTTGCGAGCCTAGGCATTATTGGAGTGTGGTACAAGTGATTAGGGGAAATTATGTGCATTTTAAATTCGGTTTTAAAGTTGCACTTTGTATGTGAATTATACAATTTATGTAAAGTTGTAAATGAATTATACAAACCAAAATGATTTTGTGTGATTGTTTTATAAGGCCAATTAAGGTCCTATATTATATTTAAAATCTGAGTTTGAAATTGATATTCAACATACAGAAAGGAATCAGAATTGAAAATGGGAAACTAAATCTATTATTATTCTAGAAAATACGAGGAAGTATTTGCTTATCGACTGAATATATGACGTGGATGACTTTTAAATTCTCTGACTGATATACTTTAATGAAATTTAAATATGTAGATACATATAATATTCAAGGGAAGTATAATATTTTTTATTAAAGGACGAAAATATATATATGTCTTTGAGGATCTATATGCTATTTATAGCGTTTTAATTATCTATGTAGTATACTTAATCATTTCAATCAAGATATTTCAAGATATCCCAAGATATTATATTGCCACTAATACTAGAACAACTGTCCGGAACAGCTATTACAATTAAAATATTTTGATGCCGGTGGTTTTGAATTTGACAACCAATATTCTGATAGCATTTTTGGTCAAAATAATTAGTTATTCAAACCCGCCCCGCTACCGCTTATACTCGCGCCGCACCCCTACCGTAATTTCATCCATGAAATAGTTGGCGTTACCAAATAGGGATTAGAGCGAGACGGAGCATCCTCCCAGCGCGTGCGAGTGAGACAGACAACGCCACTCGATTTTTGAGGTTTCCGTGCATTGAGTGTTTTTTTTTTAATTTGGCGTTTAGTTAGATAGCGTTTTGGAGTATAAATAGCAGCGAAAATTTTACTGTTTGCCAACATACAGATATTACAGATACGATAGCTGAGTTCGGGAAATGAAATTCGGTTTATTTTGTTATGTTAGTATCTTTAAAGCTGTGTTTGGTTCAAAATGTTGATGATTTTTTGGTATATCGACAAAAGGGTACGGTGACGTGTAACTCTGAATAATTTTAGGGTTGTGATACTTGTGATAGTGTCAACTTGTTATCGATATTTTACTTTTCTTGTCACGGTGTGATGTGACAAATATTCAATTGTAAAAAAATATATAAGGTCCTAATTTATTAGTTGCAGATATTTTAACACATGATACTTTACATTAAAATAATTAACTTTAAATATAAATTAAGAAACCTTTTTATGTAATTTTTTTGATTTCATTTTCCTAACAAAAAAAATTATAATTTCGTCTAAAAAAAATCATCATGTGCATTATCACCCATTGTAATACCTGTACTTGTAACACTGTATATCTGTTATTCTACTGTTTTATGGTGTGCAATAAAGAGTATTGTATTGTATTGTATTGTATCACATGTCACAATAACACTGTCTGTCATGTCATCAAACGACACAATCCAACGGAAAATAACATGACATTGACAAGAAAGTTTTTAATTTATCGACGTGAAGTGGCCAGTTCCAGTTAAGTGGTACGTAAAAGAGGTACTAGAATCTGTTCAATGAGTTTTCATTTAATAATCACATAAACAGGGTGTTTTTACGAAGCAAATTTGTTTTTCAGTTTTCTCCAAAAAAACATCGTAAAAGCTATAATGTTTCACGGTTTAATATACTCCAGAGACCGAGTACTATCAGCTGTAAAAATATCTGCATCTAATAAATTAGGACCTTATATAGTAACGTCTTTGGTGAATCATGGGAAAAAACGTTTTAGATTTAGGTTATCATTTTATATTTATTATCGATAAGGTATATTCTTCGGAGGATTATTTTAGGGTCGACCATTTGTGGATTTTCAAAATATGTAGTATACATCAATAAAGCAATTTTTTACCGACTTCACCAGGTCATCAGTCCACCTTGTGTGGGGCCTACCCACGCTGCGCCTTCCGGGACGCCACTCGAGAACCTTTCCGCCCCAACGGCCATCGGTTCTACGTGCAATGTGTCCCGCAATTCGGAGAGCTGCATACTTTGGTCTTGCTGTGGATGGCCTCTATGTCCTGCCCATCTGGGCTAAATTGCACAATTGTTTTCGGGAGCATTTTTGAGCTCGCGTTAAATGTCCACATTTATTTACATCATCATCATCATCATCAGCCTATGATAGTCCACTGCTGAACGTAGGCCTCTCCTATTAACTATTCGTATTCGTATAAACGCAATCGGAGGTAAATGCCCATAATCGCCACACTGGGCAAGCGGATTGGCGATCGCAGTAATGTGTCCATGTGTCCACTATGAAGACGCTGCTACCTATCATCAATCTTTTATCAAATAGTGGTCAGTGATACTTCAATCCCTTAGTCGACTCTTACGACACCCGCAGGAGGGGTTGGGGTGGTGACAAATGTATTCTTACTGCCGTCACCGCACGGCTTATTATTTATTTATGTATTAAAACATTAAAAACTGCTACCTTATTGCCCATATGAGAATCAAACCCAAAGTAGGCAAACCAAGGTCAAGGGCAAAACGATTGGTTTACTTCTTGTCATGACGAAAATGACGAAATCATCGGCCGTTGGCATGTCATTAGACAAATATGACTAGTGTTACATATTGAAGCAAAAAACGTAACAAACCACGGGATTTGAGGCTGGGGCTTAGACGGTAGCGGGTAGCGGAGCGGGAAGCGGGGAACGGGCAATCAGTAAATAATATCGTCGCTTATCATGAACAACATTGTATTCCATAAGATATAATCACCAAATTAAAAATTTAAAAATCCGACATCAACATATTTCTCTAAGATCACCGATTTGATTCCATTACTGGTTTCCAAAATTCTTGTAAATGAATGAACCTACACCGAACGTAAGGTATGAAATGAACATAAACGCATTGGCCCGGCGTTCCGCTGCCCGCTTCTGTCGAGGCCGCGGCCTAACTTAAGCAAATTTAGCGCCATTTGGCTTCTTATATTCTTATAAAGTAAAGAACAAAAGTGGTTAGAATTTTACTAAGAAACACCCATCTAGTATAACTAGTATAAGTCGCCATCAGATAGAGCCACCGAAAAATCTTAAAATGCACTCTAAGGCCATGGCAATAGAGGCGTGTTCAGATATTTATGAGCACCCGGGCTGCTCCGATATATCTGACTGTACAGAGGCTCTACCTCTCTCTTGCACTCGTGAATTCGTCCGTAAGTGTGACAGGGAGGCAACACTTCTTTCGTGGTTCGCGGTAAGGTCAATGTAAACTTTCTCTACTGTGGTTTGAAATTTTAATACGTTTCCAAAACTTTTCGCCGTAGGTAGTTCCGATTTTATATTAAGATTATATTATTATAAAAAAGTCTATAGCAATTTGAAAACCGCAGTCCTTTGATACATGAAGTTCCATCGGGAATCGGTTTCGATGCTGTACCGGTACCGGCCTTCCAAACACAGTACCGGAATCGAACAATACCGGTTTTCGATAAACGGATTCAGTACCGGTATTATGATGTAATCGAAGTGTTCCCGAGTTGTCTACCTGCTGTTTGACTCTCCGTATCCAATCACAGTAGCTGCTATCTGCTGTTTAGTCAACACCTAAATTGCCAACACCGGAATTCGTAAATTTCGGGGTGTTGTCTCTGTTACTCCAACAAAGGCGTCATTAGAGTGAGAGAGAAAAATCCCCGAAATTTTAGCGGTTGGTCGTAAACCTGTCTCTGTCACTATAATGAAGCATTCCTTGGAGTGACTGACACGGATGCTCGAATACGTTATGCTACGAACAAATAAAACATGGAAGCCGCACGCCATACTAAACCTTTCCTTTCAAAACCGGTCCTGAATTTTAGTTGACAAGTGTCACCCCCTCTTCAATGCATCACGCTAATGAGTTTCAATATCAACCTATCAAAACTTAAACCGCCATTTAAGAATAGTTATCATTGGTCCATCAAAGTTTTGATTGGCTTTATTCTATAAACATTTGTCAAAGGTGTTGTGCCGAAACATGCGCGGTGTTATGAAAAGCGCTATGTCCTGTTCTTCGCACAATTGAACAATTGTTTTTGGGGGCATTTTTGAGCTGGCGTTAGACGTCCATGTTAGGGAACATACCCAAACTACGTGACCTGTTTAGGGGGGGAGGGGGTCCGTCAAAGTACCACTCTTGGTCACCAGGGGGGGGGGGATCCTTGTCACGTGACTAGTATATTTGGAGATTATTTTGTAATAATGTAATTTAAATTGGACTTACACGCCACCGCTTTTCCAATCACTATAAGTTTTAAAACTAAAAGTGCAATTCTACAATTAAAATTTACTATTTAACCTACGCCTGCACTCTCGCAGTACGCGTTTTCATAGACCAAAAAATACTTCGTGAAACCTGGGGGGGAGGGGGGGTTGTCTTGGCATATACTACGCTTGGTCACCAGGGGGAGGGGTGGTCCAAAAATGCTTAAAAAATGGTCACGTAGTATATGTTCCCTTATATGGTCGCAGATGTTATGTAACTGACCTGCCCGTGCTGGCCGCGGCCGTCCGGCGTGTTCTCTGGCAGGAAGTACAGCCTCAGGCTGACCAGCGTCTGGTCGGAGACACGGTCCGTCCACAGCAGCTGCAGCTCGCCTGCGGAGGAAATGGCATCTTATGTTGACGACGGATCATACTCCTGGCGAGTTGCGATGACAGGGGCAGTAGGTTGATTTTTATTGGGCAAGGACGCACGCGCGACATTTTTAAGCGTCTGGGTGGTACTGTAGCCGTACCATGACTTTGCAAGTATCGGTTACGACGAGAAAATAATTTATTTGACGATTAAAAATAATTGAAGTAAAATTTTGAGAGGAACTAAAAGAATTTCAAAATCGCACTCGAAAGGTAGGGATACAATACGCAACGTCACATAAATTTGGTGAAAAATCAAATCATATTATGATTTTATTAACTAAATATCATACTTTTAATTCGCGGGATTCTATAATGTACTTTTTAAATAGAATCGAAGGAATCAATCCTGTCATTGCAACTCACATTGCAAAATTTACAATTTGAGCATACCATCGCAAACGCAAAGATCGATTAATTTTTTGTAATAATCTCTATATCTGTATCGATCAACTACAAATACTATTAGTATAGGTTCTACTGTTCTACTTTCTACCTAGCATGCTGATAGATGTCGTTGTGTGTTCAAGAAGCGCTTCAAATGCTATTAAGTATAAACCATATGTATATGAATGATAATGACATTCAAAATTCGCATTATGTTTGGAGCTACTTGTTCCGTAACTGAATTAATCACATAATTTACTCGATCAGTCGTGGATGTAATGCCATCTACTGCCTGTACAATTTAGGCTTCTACAGCTGGCATTACAAACATAAGCCCAAATGAAATGCGAATATTGAGGATTTCTGTAGTCCGCCATTTCGATCTAGGTTAATTCAAAATATAGTAACACTACACTAGTTGCATAATGTCAAAACAGCGACATCTATCGGCGCTTAATCTGAAACTACTGCATGCTGTCAAGCTCACAAGATACGATATTAGTATACCAGAGCCAATAAATATCCGAAACGTCTTGGCATTTCAAACCCGTAAAAATAATTTTGGAAGTGGAATGATTTTAAACTATTTGGCTATTATTGCAGTCAATTGGGATATAGTCCTGATACTGAGTTCTCGAATTCTCGGTTCAGATGCTATGATAAACCGGTACCAGAAATTCTCAATTCCGGTACTGGATTTGGAAAACCGATATCAAGGTCACATCGTAATTACAATGTGGTTGCCAAATCAAATAATATACTAGCTACTTGTTACTTCTTTTTAGTGTATTGTTAAACAAAATACATATTTAATTATAGTGTTATTGTAGGACAGTATGAAACTACTATGTAGATAATTTCTACGGGTTTAATATTGTGCCAAATACCAAATTGGGTGCAAGTGGTGTATTTCATAAAGTAAATAGTTGTACATTAAGTTAAGTGGGTATTACTTCTAAATTATTATTAAAATTACGCTTTTTGTGAGGTCATGACATGATGCTGGCGTCGCATCCGGATTCATTCAGGTATACAAATTACAGATTGGATCATATTAAGCTACTAAATTTACAAAACATGCATTTTCTGTAAAATACACCACTACTATTTAAGTATGAGCTCGCGGTGAAAAAGTTCGTACCTTAACGAAAATATATTTATTTTCATAGCAAATTTTCAACGAACTTTGAAAATATATAACATTTTTTCACTGCGGCTCACTTTAAAGCCGCGAAAACACACTTCGAGCGATTCATTTAACGCTAGCGCTTTTAGCTTCAGCCATATACCTTTGTTTTATTCTATAATGACAAACTATATAATAAGAGTTTGCAGATGTCGATACAGAGTACCAGCAGTTAATTAATACCTGACCAACAGCAAAGATCAGGAATTCAGTTTTTGGTACATAGTAGGTACTTATTCTGTGGCTTTATTATGGTTCAAGCTACCAGCGGAAGCGTTAAGCGTAATCGCTCGCGGCGTTTTAATGACAATCGTGTGACATTCGGATATTCATTTGTCTGAAAATGCAGTACCTATGATTAGTTGGTCATGGAGTGGAGGCAGCCATTCGGGGTATTTTTTATCTGTTGGACATTTCATGAGTTTAGTAGCAGTTGGATTTTGTAATGAACTTATGAGTATGGGACAAGGCACACGGAGCGCGGTCGCAGGATGATTTACGTTACACGCTCTAAGCGACTTGCCCTAAAACAGCGATTTAAAATATCAACTTATTTAAAAACAGCTTTAATAAAGTAAGAATCAGTGTTCTTGCCCTTACCATGAGATGACCGTTAGAAGAATCATTAACGTTTGTGTAATTACAGTCTGTTCATCCTGCTCGTACTAGCATATTAGTGCAAGCGAGAGGTACAGAAAGTGACTTACGCGGTGGATAGCTGACCCCGCAAACTCATGGCAATTTGGCAAGGACACAGTATTTTACCATGAGCGTAAGCATGCGACGTAAGTCTTAGTAGTAGTCAATGTTTACGTCTGCGGTACACTCATGGTAAAGATACTAGGTTCCCTTTTAAAATTTTTCACATTTCTCTGACCACTGGATTATTTTCTAAAAGTCTGATTGCATGTCAATCACGATTGCTAATACACCGTGTTTTTATTGATTTCCATTAAATTGGACAAGTTACTTGGGACATTAATAGAAGTTGCCTGGTATAACGGCTTTTGTTAATTTCGTAAAAAAAATTTTTTTTTCGTTTTCATACATAATAATTGTAATGGCAAGTGTGAGAGAACCTTAAGAATAAGATTTCAGGTGACTGACGGCACACGACAAAATAAGTAACATTAGGATGTAATAAAGGTTACAATACACTTGTTTTGTTGTTTGTTGTTGTTTTTTTCTGGCCATTTTTTTCCGCAACTCGACATCATACGTGCCTATTTTGCGTAGTCCCAACGCTGGCCCGGTACTTGCTGGGGACTTCACATACACCCTTGAATTTCTTCGCAGGTGTATGCAGGTTTCCTCACGATGTTTTCCTTCACCGTACAATACACTTGTTCAGTCATGAAACTTATTTTTTAAATAACTCAATAACAGTAAGAGTTATGACACTAGTTTCTTAGAGAAATTTATTATTTTTGACCTAAATAAGCTTCCCTTTAATTTAACGGAAATCAATAAAAACACGGTGTATTATCCTACTCGAGATGGCTTGGTGAGAGCGAGATGGAGATTTTATTAACATAAGCTGTAGTAAAATTGTAGCAGTACCGCTGACCCATTTATAGTTGCTTATAATTAATGACTCCCCACATGTAATGATTATATCATGTTTAATTAAATAAAGTTATTAATAATATTATGCGAATGGTCTGAGAAATGAGTTTAAACAGTGAAAAACATGAATAAAATGAACGGCAAAATGGAGTATTCGACAAAAATTAGGGTAGTTTTCGATACCCCGTTATAAATTGAATTTTCTGATCCCTAAATAATAGTATGATAGTGTCGCTTACTCCACATTGTCATGCGAACATCGTTGAACAACAATGAAAAGGTATATTAAAGCCCAATTTCATTTTACAAAATTAAGAAACAAAAACCTTTTTTACGATTTTAATAATCCTGATAAACCTAAAGTATTTCATAATTCTGCATTAAAATACCTTTTCCGGAAACTTGTCTGTCAATAAGATTTTAGTTCCAGCATTGTATAAGAAAACTGAACAACACAGCTTCGTAAAGCTAACATTTTTTGGTACCCATTAGACAAGTAGAAAAAAAAAAACATTTTAAAATTAAAAATTAAAATACTACTTCTGTTGACATATTATATCACCGAATCGGGGTATAGTACCGGTACTGAGGTTATACGACGAGAATTTGGAATTCCCGATTCCGGTACTGTATTTGTTTAAAAACCGGTACCGGTACTAGATACTCTAGGCATAACGCTTGATGTATCTTGCCCTTAATACTTTTTGACAATTATCACACCAGTGTTAATCACAGAAATATTTAATATTCTCAGTTTTATTTGGTATTGAAATTGTTATTTCTTATTCTAATTGAAATTATTATTTCTTCATATTCAAATTATTACTATATTCCCCTACGCGATGATGCGATCCTTTAATTAGTTAACTGTGTTTTTTACATAAAGACCAGGATGCTTAGCCAAGTTGCCAATCGCTAAAGCGTTTCGTAGTTTTCCCTCTCTGTCGCCCTTTCATATTAGTGCGACAAAGACAGTTAGCTGTCTTCCGTTTACGATTGATGATTAAGCGTTAGCGATTGGCAACTTGTCTAAGAACCCAGTTAAGAGTCCTGCCAGATCCTGACAAAGAAGAAGTCCCCTATGGCGATGATGCGTTCCTTCTCTCCCGTGATGCGAAGGACTTTCCTCAGTCAACTGTGTATTCTTTTGTTTTCTTACCTACAGAGACCAGTTCAGAGTCCTGCCAGATCCTGACAAAGAAGTCCCCTATGGCGATGATGCGTTCCTTCTCTCCCGTGATGCGAAGGACTTTCCTCAGTCAACTGTGTCTTCTTTTGTTTTCTTACCTACAGAGACCAGTTCAGAGTCCTGCCAGATCCTGACAAAGAAGTCCCCTATGGCGATGATGCGTTCCTTCTCTCCCGTGATGCGAAGGACTTTCCTCAGTCAACTGTGTCTTCTTTTGTTATCTTACCTACAGAGACCAGTTCAGAGTCCTGCCAGATCCTGACAAAGAAGTCCCCTATGGCGATGATGCGTTCCTTCTCTCCCGTGATGCGAAGGACTTTCCTCAGTCAACGTGTCTTATTTTGTTTTCTTACCTACAGAGACCAGTTCAGAGTCCTGCCAGATCCTAACAAAGAAGAAGTCCCCTATGGCGATGATGCGTTCCTTCTCTCCCGTGATGCGAAGGACTCTCCTCAGTCAACTGTGTCTTTTTGTTTTCTTACCTACAGAGACCAGTTCAGAGTCCTGCCAGATCCTGACAAAGAAGAAGTCCCCTATGGCGAGGATGCGTTCCTTCTCTCCCGTGATGCGAAGGACTTTCCTCAGTCAACTGTGTCTTTTGTTTTCTTACCTACAGAGACCAGTTCAGAGTCCTGCCAGATCCTGACAAAGAAGTCCTCTATGGCGATGATGCGTTCCTTCTCTCCCGTGATGCGAAGGACTTTCCTCAGTCAACTGTCTTCTTTTGTTTTCTTACCTACAGAGACCAGTTCAGAGTCCTGCCAGATCCTGACAAAGAAGTCCTCTATGGCGATGATGCGTTCCTTCTCTCCCGTGATGCGAAGGACTTTCCTCAGTCAACTGTCTTCTTTTGTTTTCTTACCTACAGAGACCAGTTCAGAGTCCTGCCAGATCCTGACAAAGAAGAAGTCCCCTATGGCGATGATGCGTTCCTTCTCTCCCGTGATGCGAAGGACTTTCCTCAGTCAACTGTGTCTTTTGTTTTCTTACCTACAGAGACCAGTTCAGAGTCCTGCCAGATCCTGACAAAGAAGTCCTCTATGGCGATGATGCGTTCCTTCTCTCCCGTGATGCGAAGGACTTTCCTCAGTCAACTGTCTTCTTTTGTTTTCTTACCTACAGAGACCAGTTCAGAGTCCTGCCAGATCCTGACAAAGAAGTCCCCTATGGTGATGATGCGTTGCTCCTCTCCCGTGATGCGAATGACTTTCCTCAGTCAACTGTGTCTTCTTTTGTTTTCTTACCTACAGAGACCAGTTCAGTCCTGCCAGATCCTGACAAAGAAGAAGTCCCCTATGGCGATGATGCGTTCCTTCTCTCCCGTGATGCGAAAGACTTTCCTCAGTCAACTGTCTTCTTTTGTTTTCTTACCTACAGAGACCAATTCTGAGTCCTGCCAGATCTTGACAAAGAAGAAGTCCCCTATGGCGAGGATGCGTTGCTTCTCTCCCGTGATGCGAAGGATTTTCCTCAGTCAACTGTGTCTTTGTTTTCTTACCTACAGAGACCAGTTCAGAGTCCTGCCAAATGCTGACAAAGAAGAAGTCCCCTATGGCGATGATGCGTTCCTTCTCTCCCGTGATGCGAAGGACTTTCCTCAGTCAACTGTGTCTTCTTTTGTTTTCTTACCTACAGACTCTACAGTGACCAGTTCAGAGTCCTGCCAGATCCTAACAAAGAACAAGTCCCCTATGGCGAGGATGCGTTCCCTCTCCCGTGATGCGAAGGACTTTCCTCAGTCAACTGTGTCTTCTTTTGTTTTCTTACCTACAGAGACCAGTTCAGAGTCCTGCCAGATCCTGACAAAGAAGAAGTCCCCTATGGCGATGATGCGTTCCTTCTCTCCCGTGATGCGGAGGGCCTTGTAGAAGGTGTACTGCCCATGCTGGCCGCATGGGGCTCCGACCAGCTGTGGACAAAGAACCGGTTATTTCTGGTTATCGGTCTTTAGCGAGTGACGTGCTTTAAAGTAGCCAAAGTTATGAGATGTCACTTTTATTTTACTTAGAAAAAAATATAGCTTGGAACATCTTACACAAATCGACCTAGTCCCACGGTAAGCTCAGTTAAGGCTTGTGTTGTGGATACCAGGCGACGATATATATAATACATAAGATACATATAGATACTTAAATACATGAACACTTAAACAGCCACGAACAAATATTTGTGATAAATAAATACACAAATAATGCCATCGCCGGGATTCGAACCCGGAACCTCCAGCTTCGTAGGCAGGGTTACTACCAACTAGGCTACGGAGGCTGGATTTTATCGAGTTTATCGTCAAAATCTGAGTACGTGGCAGGGACCGGATACCGGTATTTTCTCCATACAAACATTTTTTTTCGTTCTTCGGTTTATAAATTCTAAGGTAATTGAGTAATTTGATAATACGATTTCGTAAATTACATAAAATATTGAGTCATTACTATTTTAAAGTAAGAATACTATTTTAAAGTATTGGGCTGTTTCGAGGTTTTTTTTTAATACCGGTTCCGGTCCCTGTGTGAGTGGTTATAGAAGTATCAGAGGGTTTCTCGCGAACAAAAGAGAATTAAAATTTCATTCATCCTATTTCTGTCCATGTAAGTACATTTTACACCTTAATTAACAACAATTTTTAATTGGTCTATTTTTGTCGTTAATTAATTCCTATTCTTAGCCTAACTTAAATTAAATGAAATGAATTTATTAAATATAAGTAGACCGCTTCATTAATATCAAAGGTTGTTTTTTTTTTAAACACGATGGTAGTTAAGCAGGTACTGTAGACTATGAATCCCAATTTCACAGATCCCAATGGTGCCACATGCGCGTCGCTTAGCGGGAACTAATATAAGCCCCATAAGAAGTAAAGTTCTTATCCAGTTATATCTGGATTCGGCGGGATTGCTCGCAACACAACTGTAGCGTCCGCAAAACAAGATGGACACCTTGCATTTATTGTCATTAATTTGTGAATTTTATTTACAAACTCTTATTTAAAACCAACTATAAAAAAGGAGGAAGTTCTCAATTCTACTGTATGATTTTTTTACAGGGCTTTAAGATAGGTAAACCTAAAAAATACATCCGCAGACCACGAACCCTGTAAAGTGTTCGAAACGTCGGAATGAAGTTAAAATTAGTTAATATACGCGAGTTTATTCGTTTTCATAGTTTTATTTCATGTGTAATCCTCGCGGTAACCGAAGAAAATATTAAAAAAAACTACAATTAAATCGAAATAGAAAAAAATGCACACAAAATAAGTTAAGCAAACGGTATTAACAACGCTTCAAAATGGTAAGGATACATTTATTACTTATATTTGCCGGGAAGTATTTGCGCGGATACGCCAAACTCGGTAGCGTCCGCAAAAACAAGATGGCCGACTAATTTCTTTTTTTTTTTGAGTTCTGTAGCCAAAATTAAATGTTACAAATAAAATTGGATAAGTCAAATATAAAAAAAAAACGCATAAGTTCTCTTTATTTCTAGAACGCTTAAGTTCTCTATATCTCTATATTTCTTGAAGGGGCAGTCCAAAAAAAAGAGTGAAAACGTCTCAACAAAAAGTCGTGATGCGATTGCTTCAAACAGTTCAAGTTTTTTTACGACCTTATTTAAATTAATATCTCAATTTTATATGCTATTTGATTTACTGCAACTAATTAACCGACGACAACAAAAATGGAGGAGACTTAATCGTAATATATTGTAATTATCCTGAATGAATCATACAAACCAATTTTTTTACTCCTGGATTATTACAAATCGCATAGGGTCATAGGGTAATGCAAAAAGTCATCTAATCAGCAATAATAAAAATAAATATGCTTTACTGCACGACAAAGAAAGAAAACAAAACACAGAACAATTTAACACAAAGGTAGCAACAGGCGGTCTTATCACTATAAGCGATCTCTTCCAGACAACCTTGGCGTAGCAGGAGATAAAAGAAACAGAAATAAACAAGCAGTATTAACGATAATAAACAAAAAACACATTTAAATATTTATCACACGGGTTACTCACGTAATTTAAATCGATAATTGCTCGACATGTTTCGATCTACGCCCGCAGTACACGTCGGGCTTTAGTCGCGGATACTCCATGATGAGGATCCTCTAAATGGATCGAAACACGTCGAGCAATTATCGACTTAAATTACGTGAGTAACCCGTGTGATAAATATTTAAATATGTTTGAGTCTCACGTTAGTTACAATTCTAAAAAACACATTTTTGATACAAGCTTTCATCGCTGACTGTACATTCTGTAATTTCATCTAGTACTCATTAAGAAGAGTCTATATAATGAGAGCAAAATTCCCACACCATCACAATTCGTATATATCTAATATGGAAACAGTGGAATTATTTTATAAATAAAATAGTATCGAAGGTCCAAAAAATATGACAAAAATTATGACGAAAAGCTTATAAAATACTTAAAAATAACCATTATTTCGAACATAACTGGCCCAGCCGTTTTTTGAATAACTACGGAACCCTAGCCCTACACTGTATGGGCCGACATGCTCCCAGACCCTTGAAGGATTTTTTTAAAATTCTGGTAAGTTTATTTGTAATTTCATTAATTAATTAGTATACAATTTAAATGTATACTTAATGTTATTTATTTTACTTTTATTTTTCATACCTGTTTACTTAAAAAAAATATATTCTTAAAAAACAAATTATTTTTAATACGCTTTTTTCTTAAAAATAAAAACCTCTGTAAGAATTAGTGGAATGTAAAGTAACGTGAGACAAAATACAATTAAAATATATATTATATATTAATGTAGAATCTGTGGAATCCAGTGCGAATTTAAACAAGTAGAGAATTCAAATGAAGCAAAGACCTAGAAATAGGGCTTGGGTTTAAATATTTAAAAGGCGCAAGCAAAGTAGAGTCAGCAACACAGCAAATCATTATTTTTACAAAGAAATATTTAAAATATACACCAAAAAACTTAATCTAACCATGCCGCGAGCGTGATGGGCACTTTTGCCCCAAGGATGACACGGGGCGGGTTATTTGACTAGTACTTTTGGTATTGTTTGTGACTCAAAATGTATGTTCTTATATGATGATTAAATAAAGAATCAAGAGTATCTAACCTTTAGATACTCTTTTCGAAAACACTCCGTGGATATAAAAATAGCAAGTTATGATTAAAAAGCCCCTTTTTCCATACATTTTTGGCGGGTTTTTTTATACACTCTAAAATCTTGCTTTGTTTGGAAGTCGGTTAAAAAAAATATCAAAATCGGTTGGCAATGTCGTAATATCAAGTTTTTCGCACATGCTTAATGCAAAAAGATTTATATGGTTTTCTCATGGATGCCATTGTTAGAACTGGACCAAATTAACTAATCGGTAAGCATCTGCTTTCAGATTCTGAGATAACAAACAAAAAAACATACAGTCGAATTGAGAACCTCCTCCTTTTTTTCAAGTCGGTAGAAAATTATACCCGACATTTTTTTCTACATTCTATTCTTTGATTGCGAGTGTAGTTTAGCATTTTTAGGGTTCCTTAACAATAAGGTACAAAAGGGACCCGTATTTATCCATGACTCGATTTGGGCTCTACTTTTCACTTACGATAAGGTAGAGTGGAGCCACTTTGTTGTGCCAACATAAAAAAAAATGACTAAGGAACAAATTTTTTTATGATACCTACCTAGCGTTGAAAATGTTGGAAAAAAACAAAATGTTTTTTTCGGGAATGTATGAAAACTTCGTTTTTTCGGTTTATTTCAGAAACAATCAATGTCACTGTCACTGTCACTCCTGGCCATCTGTTTCAATTGACTTTTCCTCAGTGACATCGCGTTCCCCTGGTATAAGTGTAAATTAGACCTAATTCACATTGGTTTAGAGTTGAAAATTAAAGTGGAAAATTTCATTGCTTTTTTCGAAAAAATCAGGAAAAAAACGAGCTGCTTGGAAAGAAACGGGATTTAACCCGGAAATTTTCAACGCTGTACCCATATAAATACACGACCAGGATTCGAACCCGAAACTTCCTATACTTCGCATTGGACACTACTGAGGGAACCATGAAAAAAAATGCTAATAAAAATAAAATAACTTCCGCTGCCGACAGTACACACGACCTTTGAATCAATAAGTATAAAATTGAAACAGCCCCCAGCGTGAGCAGGACAGAAATACATACTCCAGTCAATGGGGCTGGCGATTTTACAGCTAGATTGGACTTGACAGTTTTTATTTCGTTACGTAAAGGTATAAGTTACTAATTTATTTTTTCTAGAAAGGATACACTTCGGGTGGTTTTAGCTGAATTAGAAACGGGTAAACTTTGAAATAACCTTTTATATGCGTTTAACCATATTTTATAAAGGTATTTATTTTTGGACCTATGATCAGGGGATAGGGGAGGCGACTGGTTTTTTTTTATCTTACCCCTTATTCTTCTTGAAAGATATATTTTAACGTTATCGTACACTAAAAGATTACAGCAAAATGAAAAAATCATCCCCCACTTTACAACTAGGGGAGATACCCGAAAAACGTTTTTTTTTTTCTACATTTTATCCTTTAGGGTGAATATTTCAGCATTTCAGCCGCCTAATTTTGGTGGCATAATTTTTGCCAAAGTTTCTAAACGTCTCAATGTTATACTTCGTAATTTGTATAAGCAATTAAGCACCGTGCCTCCTTCAAATGACAAAGTAGCACATTGTAACGAATAGAAATTACGGCAAAAATGATGGTACCGAAATTAGGCGGTTGAAACGCTCAGATATTCACCCTACCACTTTGTCGGTGAGATTAATATAACGGCCACTGAGCAATGCTGCGGACAGACGGACAGACGGCCATGGCGATCCTTAAGGATTCCTAGTTAACAACGGAACCCTAAAAACAAAATTCAAATTTCTACTTTACAAAATACGAAATAAAAGAGAGGCAGTCATTGGTTGGGCTACGAGGGAAAGAGACAGCGAGATGTTGATAATCAGCAGATTTTACCGTGTGAACGGGGAGATAATAGGGGCAGCGCACACTGACTACACCAGTACCATAAGTTGGAAAGTAAAGGATACGTTAAGGTGCATTCAGACCAAACGAGCATTCGCTATTCTATCCCGAAATGCGTTCGTTACACAAAACGTGATTCGTCGAAATTCGTTGATTTCGTAGAGTGGGGGATAGAATAGCGAATGCTCGTTTGGTCTAAATGCACCTTTAGCTGTTTCTTTGGTATAGTCATCTAATATTGCTTCCTAAAACAATAAATAGCCTAACAAAATATATACAATATTTATACCTAACCAACCCTAAAAATATTAAAGAAGTATACATATACTTGATGTCATCTAAAAACCACGAATATTTCTTATAAACAAATGCTTATTATTATATTGTAACAGATTAGGGATATAGTACATTGTGCATCAAGGGAGGTAAGTACGGAATTACTGACGAGAGTGTTAGAAGCCCGACGCCGCATGCGGAGGGCTCGAGTTAGTATTCCGCTTACCGACCGTGATGCACAATGTTTTTCATCACACTTGCGGACAAAAAATAAGTTTTAAGACAAAATATTATTCTATGACGTACTGACATTTCTATTACTGCCTAGGGAATTTCACTTTTCTATTACTCCCGCGCGCAATGGGCGCTTAGACAGCAAGTGTAATGAAAAATAGTTTAGTCAATCTCTTTGACAGTTAGATTTTCGCTATGAAAATTACGCTCCTATATCGATAGCCGTACCATTACCATGAGTTGGAAATTAAAGGATACGTTAGGTTTTACTCGATACGTAAAGCATTCTCTGGCGCTCGCACTGACATATTGGAGCGAGCGCGATGGCCTGCTATACGTATAGAGTAAAACCTAACGTTACCGATACTTGCAAAGTCACTGGAAATTATACTCTTATGTCGAAAAATAAAATATTTTAAAAATAAAAATAAAACCGCCTTCAAAAATTCGCCCGAACTAAAAAGTTAAAAATAATTTTGGTTCCTACTTCTTAGGATTTCCTACACAAACCTTTAAACCTTTTACCCTATTCATTGAAATAAAACATTATGGCTAGGTACCCTACAGATTTCTTAGAAGTCGGTGCCAAGCCGAATACGTTCATAGGTATATATTAGATAGAGCTTTGTAACTTACTGTCACTCCGATTACGCTTTTATCAACAGAATGGTCTGCCTCAGTCATTTTCATGAAAGCATAACCGGAGTGACAGTAAGTTACAAAGCTCTATCAAATACATATAAGTACTCACAAAGTGAACATATTTGGCTTGGCACCGACTTCTAAGAAATCTGTAGGGTACCTAGCCATAATGTTTTATTTCAATGAATAGGGTAAAAGGTTTGAAGGTTTGGGTAGGAAATCCTAAGAAGTAGGAACCAAAATTATTTTTAACTTTTTAGTTCGGGCGAATTTTTGAAGGCGGTTTTATTTTTATTTTTAAAATATTTTATTTTTTGCTTTTTAGTAGTGTAAATATAAAATCGTTATTCAGTATGCTCTAAATACTTATAATTAGAATGTACTGCACTGTAGTAGGCCATAAAACCTGAACTGGCGAACTTATATGAATACAAAAACAATTTCAAAGGTAACAGACTTAGCATGCCAATATTATTTAAAGAATCACTAACCGCTAACCGACATGTCATAACTACTAAGCAAACACTTGAATAGATCTCGAAAATGTATGACATTTGTTATATACCAAGAATGATCCTCCAACCCCTAATCGTTAAGGAGTTATTCCTTTCATCATCAGCTCACCAACATGAGACTATGACTACCTAAAGGCAAATACTCGAATAGCCTCCAAAATATATGAAATATGTTATATTCAAAGAATTATCCCCCAACTCCTAAACTCCAAGGAGTTGTACCTTACATCATCAGCTCACCAACATGAAAGGATGACCACCTAAAGGCAAATACTCAAATAGCTTCCAAAATACACGAAATATGTTATACTTAAAGAATTATCCCCCAACTCCTAATTGCTAAAGAGTTGTACCTTCCATCATCAGATCACCAACTTAAGATGTTCATGACTAGATGCAAATACTTGATTAGTCTTCGAAAATAAATGAAAAATGTCATGTGTGCCTACAACATTTGAAGAGTTCCCTCGATTTCTCCAGGATCCCATCATCAGATCTGGATTCGGTGACAATGGGACCAACTAGAAGGTATACCCTTTCAAACAAAAAAAGAATATTTCAAATCGGTCCACGCGTCTTCGAGTAATCGGGGAACATACATAAAAAAAAAAAAAGATTTCGACGAATTGTAAACCTCCTCCTTTTTGAAGTCGGTTAAAAAGCCGAATTTATACGAATCACTTATTTTTATTTGTTTATCGTGTAATTGTCTACGGGGTCTAGTTGGCACCCTGCCTACGAAGCTGGAGGTTCCGAATTCGTATCCAGGCGAGGCAAGAATATAAAGGTGCATTCAGACCAAACGAACATTCGCTATTCTATCCCCCACTCTTCGAAATTCGATCGTTACACAAAACGTGATTCTTTGATTTCGTAGAGTGGGGGATAGAATAGCGAATACTCGTTTGGTCTGAACTGAATGCACCTTAAAAATAAAACACAAATATATAAAATAGAATAGAGAAATTTCGGTCTTTTTTACCGAGATTGGCCAAGATCTTGGTCTGTTATTTTATAACTCACCCACTTAGGTAGCTAATAACTAATAATATCAAAACATTTCCTCCCAGTTTTGTATAACTTCGACAAAGTTCTAAAATTATGAACACCTACGGTTTTTATAAGGGTTTCTTACCCCTGAATTAAGAATAGGGTTGTCACGTTAAAATAAATAATAAATAAATATCATGGGACAAATCACTTAAGGCCTAGCCAGACCGAATGCGTGTGCAGCACGTGCGCGTTATAGCATATGTATTTATTTATATTTGACAGTTATTTATGGAACTGATTCATCGCAATTCAGATTAGGTCCTAAACTGAATAAATAAATACATAGAAAACAATAATGATCAAGGAATGAATATTTGAGTAAAACAAATTATATAAAATTGCCCTTACCAGCGGCCCTACCGCGAAAAACGATATTCGTAAATTTAGAGGATTTGTCTCTCTCACTCAAATGACGCCTTCGTTTGAGTAACAGAGTAACATCTTCGAAATTTACGAATTTCGATTTTCGCGGTAGTAGGCCAGTTGTTATGCTTAGAGCTGTCAATGACTGTCGAAATGTAAAATTCTAGTTATACATCATCATCATCAGCCTATGGTAGGCCTCTCATATTAACGATGCGTATAGACGCATTAGGAGGTAAATGCCCATAATCGCCACGCTTGGCAAGCGGATTGGCGATCGCAGTAATGTGTCCACTATGATGACGCTGCTGCCCATCATCCATCTTGTAGAATGGTCAGTAACACTACAATCCCTTAATCGACTCTTACGACACCCGCAGGAGGAGTTGGGGTGGTGACAAATGTATTCATACTGCCGTCACCACACGGCAAGTGTCTAGTTATACACAGTAAAAGAGCATAATCAACAATCCGCATCCGTTTGTTTATCAAATCACCCCACAAATTTAAACTCATTACAAAGTAATAATAAAAGCATCGAGTGGCAACCCTGCCGTGAAACCCTATTCCCTTAATGTAAGTACGTAACGTAGCGGCAGGGTTCGCTCGGCAGCGGGACAGAACCCCACTTTTAGGTGAAATTCGTGGGTTCCGTACTTAATTAATAAGGCCAAGACACACCAGAAGCGTATGGCGTTATGTTATATAAATTATTACATATAAATGTCCTGACTTTTTAGAGACTTTAAATAGTTTAAATCTCTTGTTATTATTACATCATCAGCCTATGATAGTCCACTGCTGGACGTAGGCCTCTCCTATTACTTAGCGTATAGACGCATTAGGAGGTAAATGCCCATAATCGCCACGCTGGGCAAGCGGATTGGCGATCGCAGTGATGTGTCCACTATGATGACGCTGCTGCCCATCATCAATCTTTTATCAAATAATAGTCAGTGACACTTCAATTCAATCCCTTAGTCGATTCTTACGACACCCGCAGGAGGAGTTGGGGTGGCGACAAATGTATTCTTACTACCGCACGCGGCATTCGCCAAGAAATCACACTTATATAAATTCATCTATCTCTATTCATATTAGCTATACTAGTTTTTACAATGTAAATAATTAATGACACGCAAATCAAGTAATAATATATGAAGTATATACTGTTTACATAATAATAAATGACGCGCTTGTACCTAACTGAACATAGATCACTTAATACAGAAGCTGCATTAGCCGATTTGAACTATGCTTACCCATCCCCGTTGCGCCGTGACACATATGTCTCAATACTCAATCATTTATTGCAAATAATGGTTACACAGGTGGGTATAGTATGTATAGCCATTATATATATAGATCGCATTATGTACCCTGTTGGGCGCAGCAAGATATAGAGAGCAAGGCACTTATAATTAGACTTATATATAAATTTGTACATGGTAAAAAAAATATATCTAAAAATCGCTAAATTCATCATTTAAATATTCATTTAAAGTAACATTTGCTAATTAGTAAATTTTTCAGTTTGCACAGAAACGCTGTTTCAGTAGTTTCCTCTTTTATTTTATCTGGCTATTTATTATATATTTTTACTGACATGACAAAGGGACCAGTTGAAATCATCTTCAATTTTGACGCTGGAAGTAAAAGTCGGTTTTTGTAACGCATAGAACGATTTCATATCTAGTTTCTGTCCATCCCGCTCTTAATAGCGTATTGGTACGAGCGAGGGGAATAGAAAGATTAGAAAGTCTGCAATAAACGGCGGTAGCTTATAGTAAGCATGTTAACGATGACAATACAACGGAGTCACGCTGTTATGGCGAGAAACTAGCTAATTTGTGTTTTGTCCTTATGTAGATATCCAACGGAAATATGAAAAAGACAGATAAGCTCAAACAAATAAATTAATGAAGAGGGATGAAGTTCAATTTAATTAATATACGCGAGTTTATCCGTTTTCGTATTTTTATTTCCCGAATAAATTGACATGAACATCATCATAAATATTGTAATGACTATATAGTATTTAAATTATTTCTTATAATTATGTGGGTTTTCTTTAATTCACAAAAATACATATATTTTTTGGATTAAACTAAATAAAACTTAGTAAATCTAAAAAAAATGGCGTGGTAGATTGGATTAGCAAAAGAACGTCATGACAACAATTAATATATTGACTACTGACTACCAGTACTGAATATATTAATTGTTGAGTCTAGTAGGTAAGTAATCCGTGTTCACATACCTATCATTTTAAATAAACTTCACGTGACATTGTGATTTTTTATCAATAGCTTATAGAAAATACGAGAACTTCCAATAAAATTTCCTTAGCTCGCCCGTGAGTGTTTCAGCAAAAAATTAAGTAAAAACGTTTGCTCGGATACAAAATAAGTAGATACAGTTACATTTTTTAATTTTTCTATGTTTCGCCACTGATAGAATCCTCTGCAAACTTGTAAGTCTATTATATTATAGACCTCCCTAAGTATAGTCTGTGATTTTTCTACATTGTACACAATTACCGAATCTTGTTACTGTTTTACCTATTTTTCAAGTTATTTTTATTTTTCACTTTTTAGCTCGGTTGCCCTGAAAACCAGCGTCGTGTCATCTGACACGACACATGCTGAGATTGCTGAGTGGCATCCTTTTTGGTGTTCAAATCCTTACTGTTTGATACTTGTATTTATTGTTCTGTATTGTATGACCACCAAATAAACCATTCTTATTCTTATTATTTCCAAGAATGAACTTGTGACTATTAATATGAGGATAAGACTCACCATTTTTTCGATAGCCTTAACGTCATAGATATAAGGGTAATTTCCAAACTGTCAAAACTTCATTCTTAGAAGTCTCGGATTATGGAATGAAAAGGAACGTTTGTCTATGGTACCTCTTATGACATTGGCAGTATTGGCATTGGCACTACAGATTTTGGCGCGCGTTTTTCTTAGTTACACCTGACTGGCCAGTGACAATTTAAAAGTAAAAAGTAAAATTTAATAATATTGCCATTACGCCCACAAATTTAATGATTACGTGGCACAGTGCTGTGCCACAGTCGATAGGGAAGTATCGATTTATGGCGATTTTGAAAAAAGTTGGTTTTGGAATTTACACAAATAAATGAATTTATTAATTAATGGTTTCGGCGCTACGGTGTATTGTAGATTAAATCTATTTATATGTTTATTTATTTATAAAATGATAATGAACATTGAAGTATTATTGTTTACGTTATTTTCAAACACGGATTAAATGAAAAACAATATATTCATTTATTTTATTACGCCTATAGTCTTAAGAGCATCGTGTCACCTTACGCGCAAGTACCTAAATGTAACATTTTATTGGCAAAATTTATAGAAAGTTACATTTACTTGAGACAAGACTACAAGAACATTAAGTTGAAAAAGAAAGCACGGTATAATTACACGTTATTAATAAAATACTTTTGTTACATTTCATTCCATAATTAACAAATCGAAGTAATTACATAATTCGACTACTTACGAATACGTGAAAAGCAATCAATTTGATTAAAATTGTCGATAACATTTCAAAAGCAATACAGATATCAATTATGTATGTATGTACTTACACGTAATGAATTGTTATTGATTGTTGCATGGAATACAGAGTAGCGTAGTAGTTAATGCTAATAGAAACACAAGATGAACATATTCGAGGAAAACGTACCTTAACAGATTGTTGTTAACAATATTATTGAAAAAGGGTTTATCAGGATAAACTTATTATAGCAGGAAGTGTTTATTGTGTTAATACTAAGATGTAGATTGCAGTAATTTTTGTACAGAACGGAAGAACAGCGCTGGCCTAACCAGCTACATGCTGAGTTGTGACCCTTTTGTCGCAAGCTGTTGTTGTGTACTTATTTGTAAATGTGTATATGTCCATCGTGCTTGTTATAAATAAATGTCATTTCATTTCATAATACCTAAAGGCCAAGCCACACCGGATGCGTATGCACAACGCGTGCGTGGCGTGAGCGTTGTAGCGTATGTAAATGTCATATTAGATGGCAAACCGCTTGCGTGGCGTAACGTGCTAGCGGTGTGACATCTACTACGACATCTGAGCCAGGTAAATACAGTTGGCTGTGGCAGTAATATCTAGAAGTTAACTAACTAGTTACTATGCATCTCGCTCACATGAATAAGCCAGTGTGAGAGGGACGCCAGAAAGTAATTGACGCAGTAGTTTACGGCAACGCTTCATGGTATCGATTATTATAAATACAATAGTAATCTAACCAGGAAAATTGTATAATTTATTTATAATTAATTAATGAGGACATGGAATGAGTATAATCTAGTCTTAAAAAATTTTATGAGGATATCATCTGACGATGTAAGCTCAAGCTTCAAAAAAATACGGTGTATAATAAGGCTCATTTCTAAACTGTGAAAAGTTCATTCTAAGAAATCTGCAACTATAGGGGTATATTTAAAATGCTGAATGTACAGCCTACCTTTTGGAACCGGGAACTATGTCAAAGTAAGTTTGTAAGAAATTTCTTACTACTTGTCATTTAGACATGATTCTAGAGCTGCCTAGAGTTTTAATTTGTTAAGTGCAAAGTAACAAGAAATACAAACTAATATTTTTTTCCGCAAAGTAAAACAAGCATACAAAAACGTATCAAAATCAGAACACTAAAACTACGCTTTCTTTGTAAACGTATCTGCCGTTTTTAGTAACCTCAAAAAAATCGTAATGTATTTTAAAGGGAAATAAAACAAAGTAACAAGGATGCACCAATCTATGACGGCCATGATGCGGGCGTGCGAGGGAGATAGTCGTAATGTCGATACACCCCATTCTTTCTTTTAGGGTAAAATAATGTTCATTGGTTCAATTCGAGTTCTCTATTCCTAGTGTATTATAGTGACGTTTATATTATAATCTTTAAGTAAAACCTCAGTACACCAAAATATTTCGTGTAGAGTAAAATAATGATTAAAATTTAATTGCAAGTCCAAGTCCGTGTGTAAATTATGACGTGTATATTTTATAGTGGAATGAACGATAAAGTTGCTGCTAAATCAGTCAAGGTAAATTATTCCTTATCATTGAGATTTTTAATTTTAAATTAAACTTAATGGCTTATGAAACGGTAAAACAATTAAAGTAGACGCAGAGGAAGGAAAACATAATTTTAACTTAACTTATTATCAATTTGAATACTAAATTTATACATCATGCGTAGTCGTAATTGGCGCATTTCGTACAGTCGAGGAATTTAATTTCCTACCCATTTCGTACCTTGTCACAGTGACAATCAATATGAAAGCTGCTAGGAATGTCATATTATAGCTACTATGACAAGGTACGAAATGGCTAGGAAATTAAATTCCTCGACCGTATAATGTGCCAGCCTAGCCTAAACTAACAAACAATTATTGTCAAACAGTATGGACTACAAATTTTCTATAATTTAACCATATTTTGGGCTGACTGTTTCTATAAGATATTTTTACGCAACATTTCTCAGTAAAAGTGAACTTGTACTAAACTACATAGCTTATACAACATTCCTAAAAAGTTCATAATGTATAAATAAGTTGACAACTAAAATATTAAAAGGTAGAGCGTTCAAGTAAAGCGATAACCTGTTTTCTACGGGATCCCTTTCTTTCCCATATATTTGTTAATCCGAATTTCGATAGTCAGAAATTGATATCCATATAATTTACTGATATAAGCATCAATGGTCATAATTTTTGTTAAGTATAACGATTAATAGATCTAACATTACTAACCTATAACATTACATACTCTAATTACAAAAGGTATAAAATTGCTGACTATAACATTCAAAGGTCTATCTATCATTTTTTTGAAATATTTTAAGTCATACATTTGAACCTACTAATGGTTCTTACTCATATTGTTTTAATAACTAACCGAATTTCATCCAAAAAATTTAATATTTAATTTAAATTAACAAATTTATGGACTATGATGCAACTTAGGAAACTTCCTTACCTACTCGACTCTAAGGCAGGTCAGTGTAGGTACGACGACGAGCGAAGCGAGGAGGAGTGTTAGGTTGATTTGTGACCTTACAGCGCGCGAGCCGAGCGAGCGAAGCGAGCGTGCCGCGGCAGCAGCCGGCGAAGCGCCAGGACCGACTTTTAAAATAATACTCTTACTATTTACTTACTAAGTTTATTACCAAGTTTACTTACTAAATTTATTAGGTGGTTACATTGACCATCATTACATTGGCATTGACATAATCACGCGACAACAAATAATTACAACTTGCGAATATAGACGTTGTAACAGTTATAATAAGGAAGGTTATTGCTTTTAACATTCTGGAAATGATGCTGTATGGATTTGAAAAGTTATGTGCATCGACTTTTATGACTAACAATAATTATGACCTACACAAAACTGACCACCGATTTATAATATTAATTTTTATGACTTATGACAATATGACTAAAAAAAATTCGGACCTACAACGTTATTCGCTTCAAAAATCGAACTTCAAACTTTATGGGAACCAATAGAGACCCTTTTTCTACGTAACAAAGGGACGTATTTAATATATA
>JALPQI010020673.1:0-26961 GCA_025490895.1 Thaumatotibia leucotreta | reverse complement strand
GACATTAGACAGTAGAATCCAAAAAAAAAAAAAATAAACAAAAGCATTTTCATTGTTTGAAAAATACACTCATATTTTAAGGGCAAACGAGTCTCAATGAAATGTATTCATTTGCGTAATATGGGACATTTAGTCAGAAGATACAATAGAATTTTAGTTTCACCATACTCTGTTTAGACAAGCCTGCAACTATATAAAAACAATTTTGTGGCTGAGAACAAAAACCAAAATCTTTCCTTAAAACTGATCTTATTGCTAGCCTCTATAAACTAATTATTACTAAACTTGGCGTTAAAATACTCTCTTACAGCATAAACGCAGAGCTCACATAGCCAAATGTGCAATTATTTTTGAATAGCGTTAACACTTTCATTGCGGACCAGTGCTACGCGCTACGCTGTTAGCTGATCCCGTAATTTTTCAGCTTTGTAGCGAAAATGGACCTCCCACAGAGAACTCCCCTTGGGAGTTCCCCGCGCTCAATGCTTTAACAGCTTTTATAAATCTATATTACGATTTGATTGCATAGGCCTGTAAACCAGCGAACCTAGTTGTAGGTACCATCAATTGTTTTATCCCAAAATTAGTACAGGAATTCCTTGACCTTAGGTATGTCCAGTTGTCCACCGAAAAGATCTGACAATGACCCATTTATATCAATAAACTTTCCTCAAAATCCCTAGTACACGGTATACATCTGTTAGCCTTTCATATTTGTAAATTCGCTGACTGTTCCTAACCCCATCCATCTCCAAAGCGCCCGAACCACCTTCAGGCACGAGTCCACGGCAATCATTTGCAAAAGCAATTAATTCGGGTAAACGGATCAAATGACCTGTTTAGGGACCCCGGGCGTAATTTACGAGGTTAAGACATTAACACAGTTGTTATGCCAATAGAGGCATGATGATTAGTTTAAACTCGTCTTGCCCATTGTGATTCCTAAAGGACATATGCGATTTTTGACAATTTGTGAATGTAAAGCCTAATCAGGGTAGGTATTTTTGAATATCACATATGAAAAATAAAACAACAGTAAAGTTATTGCGAATAACTTACAAAAATAATAAAATCTTAAAGCGATTTCATTTCGAAACAATAGTACATTTCCTAACTAGTGCGGGAAAACTTTTTTTCAGCGAGGTTGAAAGTTGGAGCCCCAGTGAAACGAGGGCGACAATTTCCCGAGTTAAAAAATAGTTTTTGCACGTGTAAGGGACGATTTTTTTCATAACAAGAGCGTCGAAAAGAGAACTTACCGCGCGCGAAGCGTGCGCAAAGTTCGTTTTTGCGCACTAGTTAGGAAAAAACATTTTTTGGTTCGCTTTAAGAAATTATACTTAACTTGACCAATACCTTGACTCGAGTTTGTGACAAGCAGCAAAATAATATTTATAATTTCAATAATTATCTATGTACTTAGATTTGTGTAACTCCTTAGAAGTTATAAATATTAGATGTCATATACCAAAGAAAAACGACCAAGATCACCTATGTCCGAGGTGGGGATCGAACCCACCTCCTTAAATCCTTAGAAGATTCAGCATTTTTATAACTCCCGTGGCATATTATATACCAGCAGTAGCGCGCAGGCGCGGCCAGCAAGGCGCATAGAAAGCAAGTGTAATGAAAATATACAAATCTCGTCTTTATGATATCGTTTTTCAATTCATAATGCCGGGTTAATTATTAGGACGTATGGAATCATCATCAGCCTTAGATAGTCCACTGCTGGACGTAGGCCTCTCCTATTAACTATGCATATAGACGCTTTAGGAGGTAAATGCCCATAATCGCCACGCTTGGCAAGCGGATTGCCGATCGCAGTAATGTGTCCACTATGATGACGCTGCTGCCCATCATCAATCTTTTATTAAATAATGGTCAGTGACACTTCAATCCCTTACGACTAAGGGATTGAAGTGTGGGCTTTTACGACACCCGCAGGAGGAGTTGGGGTGGTGATACATGTATTCTTACTGCTGTCATCACACGGCCAAAATGAAGAGAATAAAAAAGTAAAGAAATAACATTCTAATTACAAACATGCAAAGCTTACCCAATCTAAAGCGTAGTAAAAACGAAATACTAAAATGTCGCTGCATATTTTTCGAGAGGACATTTTCCAATACTCACCGATTTTGACGGGATTTTTCACGCTATTTCGACACAAAAGGACAGGCAGGAGTGACGTGCTTTTTCAATGGTATTCCGATCGACACATTTTGTTAGTGGACGATGGAATAGAGTCGTTACAAAATGAGTTCTTTTCAAGCACGGTCTAGTGCACGTGAGTTATGGTCGTGCATTTATTATAAAATATTCCGTAGTTCAGTATTATACTCGTACCTATGCTCTGAGATTATGTCATCCTACAAAGTAGTGCCAACGTCCTATGCTAAAATTCAATTCAATGTCCTATGTTGCGAATAAAGAGATGACTAGTTCTAGATTTTTATATTATTAGTCAGCCAGGCTTACATACACCGTGTTTTTATCGATTTCCGTTAAATTGAACAGGTTACTTGGGACATTAATGGAAGTTGCCTGGTATATCGTTTAGCTTTTATCCATTTCGTAAAAAAAATGTTGTTTTCGTTTTTAAACATAATAATTGAAATGGCAAGTGTGAGAGAACCTTAAGAATAAGATCTCAGGTGATTGACGGCACATGTCAAAATAAATTTCATTAGGATGTAGTAAAGGTTGCAATGCACTTTTTCATTCATTAAACTAACTTATTTTTTTAATAACTCAATAACAGTAAGAGTTAAGATACTAGTTTCTTAGAGAAATGATTATTTTTGACCTAAGTAAGCTTCCCTTTAATTTACCGGAAATCAATAAAAACACGGTGTATATTTTGATTTTGATTATCTATCTCTGTTACTCTAAGGCAGGTTTAATCGGAGCGACACTGTCGAAACTATCGCTCGCACTGACATAATTCGTCAGTTGTAATATGAATTAATGTAACCACCAAATGACGATTTTTCAGGAGAGCCCAAAAACGAATTTGACATTTATAAATTATGTTGTATCTTTTTAGTTAATTATCCTATTTAAATGATGTTTATCGTGTTTGTTTTATTTTTGAGAGGTCTACTTGACGCACAGTTACTAACTGTGACCACAGTTGTAGTTCAGGAAATGGCTGGTGCTTACGTTAAATATTTAAAAAAAAATTTGGAGTTACGTTAATAATTTAATGAAAATTATCAAAAGTGGATTTCGTAATTTAGTGTAACTCACAAATTGAAACCATATTGCTTATGAGCCATACAATACAAATGGCGCTTACAGCATTGATATTTATAAAAATATGGTGAGTACATTAGGAAGGACATATTTTGTACTTATAAATTCGTACTTACGTTAAAATATTGTCTATGAATTTTTGAAACCGTTACATACGTTAATAAAAAATGTAGAAACCTAATAAAATGGCAAAGTTTTTGTTAATGTATTCGACACTTTTTTCTGAATATCAAAATGTTATATACACCGTTCGATAGAGCAGGAAATTTGCAGTCGAACGGTATACTTAACTCAATTTCGTCATTTTGGTGGTTACATTAATTCATATTACAACCGACGATATTGGAGCGAGCGCGATGGCCTGCTTTACGTATCAAGTAAAGCCTAACGCTACCGATACTTGCAAAGTCATGGTACGGCTAATGGTCGCTTATAATAGTTATAATTTTCGCGTTCTCCTGAAGCCTAATACTGAAACAGCTATCCCGATGCCGAAAGAAAAGCACACCAAAATCGGCTCTATATCAATGAAGACAGGGCCAAATGGGTTCACAAAGGTTAACCAGGTAGGGTTGCCATCGGTTTGGGTTTTGCCGGATTTTTTCTAATTTAGAGAGCGTCCACAAGAGTTAGAGCGGGGCTTCGTGGGTAGTCGTAGTTTAAATATTCCGGGTTTTGGACTCAAAATACGGCGTTTTCGCGTATTCATATTCATTTATTTTCGTATTAATCATACATTGTCAGGTTTTAAATACAATAATTACCTATCAATTTCAAATGGACATACAAAATAAAAACACTATTTACAATTAACATTTACAGATAAAGAATTAATATAAAAAGAATAACATTCATAAAATAAAGAATAAATAAAAAAAAATACTACTACTAATTAGCTCCGAAATCCACAAATTTCGGGGATTTTTCCCTTCGGGGATCTTTACCAGGTCATCAATCCACCTAGTGGGAACCCTGGCCAACAAAGGCGTCATTAGAGTGACAGAGACAAATCCCCGGAATTCAGATCATCATCATATCAGCCGAAAGACGTCCACTGCTGAACATAGGCCTCCCGCAAGGTTCTCGAGTGGCCGCATTCCGGAAGGCGCTTCGTGGGCAGGGCTCCCACTAGGTGGATTGATGACCAGTGATCGGCATAGGGTGTGCCATTTCGGGTTATTCTCACCTGTTATACAACTAATTTGTCAGCAGATTCAGATGACAAAGTCATTGTAACAGGTTGCGAATAACCCGAAATGGCACACCCTAAGCCGATCACTGTTGATGACCTAGTGAAGGTCCCAGGAATCCGCAGGCTGCGGGTGGCGCAAGACCGGTCATTGTGGCAGTTTAGATCAACCTCTATTTATCTCTCTATAAAAATGTATTTAAGACATGTGTTAGCGTAGAAATATTATTAATTTGTAATATCAACGCTGTAACTCGTTGATGAGAAATATATTATTACCTGGCAACACCATCTTTCACCTGATTGACTACCACCCCTAATTGGTTAAGAGAACCCACCGAACAGGTAGTCAGTAAAATGGCGGGAGCAGTACCTTATAAAAGGTAGAACAGTCAATGCAGGGGCATTCTATGACGGTGTGTTCGACAGTTTAAACAACGGTGAAAGATAGTGTAGTTGAGGATCATTTGTGATTAATTAAGGTAAGATGTTAAAGATGTACTTGTTTAAAACTTAACTAATTATGTTGATTTTCCATTCCATGTGTATATTTACTACAAAATAAACTTGTATGGAATAACTTGGTGTTTCCCTTTCACATGGCAACATTGGCAACCCTAGCCAAAGGGCCAAATTGGTTTCGACCGAATGGCTCCGATAGCGCATAATGGTAGCTTGATTGAAATCCTATTGAAATAATAGACAGGGCGTTGGTTCGACCCTAAACTGATTTGGGTTGGGACTTGCCCACATGTGGATTTGGATTTGTGGGCTTGCTTTGGAGATTAACCCTTTCAACCGCTGTGTTTATTGAGTATGAAAATAGTCTCTGCGAAATGCGGTTTTCAATGCGTAGTGGATACGAAACCCAGTTTGTGTTGTGGTATTGAATTTGTTTATAACGTACATGATGATGTATGATGATGGACGATGATGATGCCCCATCTCAGTCCATTGCTGGAAGTAGGCCTCTCTATCTAACTATGATGGGTAACATAGACGCATTAGGAGGTAAATGCCCATAATAGCCACGCTGGGCAAGCGGATTGGCGATGGCAGTAGTGTGTCCACCATGAGGAAGCTGCTGCCCATCATCAATCTTCTATCAAAGAATGGTCAGTGTCACTTCAATCCCTTAGTCGACTCTTACGACGCCCGCGGGAAGAGTTGGGGTGGTGACAAATGTATTCTCATTGCCGTCACCACACAGCAAATTCTTATATTATTATTAATATATTAAATAACTTATATTATTAAATACACGAAATACGAAGAAGGGAAAAGTGGGTAAAACTTCATTCAATTAATCATTAAAAAAAATTAGAAGCAATGCATATGAAATGAATGCTGCTCGAGTGTTAGGGCTTTATCACACTTGCGATTTACAAGCGATTTGAAAACGAAGCGTACGCGCGGCGTGTTCGTCGCGTGCCCGTAACCGATTCGCCGCGATTGCGTCGCGATTTCGCCGCGATCGCGTAACAATACGCTGCGCAGCCGTCAGTAAATCTGAGTCTTGTACAGTCACTTACATAATGGATACGCAGCGAGTTCGCCGCGTCAAGAGTTGGAATCCATTATGTAAGCGACTGTCTAAGACTCAGATTTAATGACGGATGCGCAGCGTATTCGTTAAGGTGCGTTTAAACCAAAAGAGCATTCGCTGTTCTAGCGCCCGTTCTACGAAATCAACCTATCACGTTTTGTGTACCGATCGAATTTCGTAGAGTGGGAGGTTAGAACAGCGAATGCTCTTTTAGTTTGAACGCACCTTTACGCGATCGCGGCGATATCGCGACGCGACGCAATCGCGGCGAATCGGTTACGGTCACGAAGCCGCGCGTACGCTTCGCTTTCAAATCGCTTGTAAATCGCAAGTGTGATAAGGCCTTTAGGGTCTCCCCAAACCTATCGACGTTTTCGCATTTTTAAGGCAAATCGTGCCGAATCACCGACATCACCTTCGTTCGGTGTCGTCCGAATTGTTTCTTTTTCGCATCTTAATGGGTAGTAATATAGGTTTTCATAAATGGATTTAGACGTCCATAGATTTCCTAAGTACTTTCCATGAAAAATGAATCATCAACATTATCAGCCCTAGAATAGGTACTTGAAAATAAAACTATTTCAACCATATAATCGGCCCAGCCGTTTTGAATAAACGGAACCCTACACTGAGCATAGCCCGAAATGCTCTTTGCCGGTTTTCATTTATTTTACAGGTGCATACATGTCAACATTTACCAATTCGATTAATTGCATCGATCAGTTACCTACCTAATCTGTAACTAATATGTCATTAATAGTAAATGGCGTCGTCTATAATCACAAGCGATATTTAGGGTTCCGTTATGGTAATAGAACGAAGGAACCGGGTTCCGATATAAATCATAATCACGCCATTAGGAGCATTTACCCTACGTGGGGTAAATTATGAGCCGTAAATTTTACGTTACATGTGCGAGGGAATTGGGTAGAATGAGGTAAATTGTTTTGGTGACGTTTGTATGAGCCTATTTGTATATGTGCCTCTGAGGGGTTCCACGTACATTTGTTAATGTTTCTGAATATTTCTCTTGTGTTCAGGTGACTGCAGACCCCAATTTCACCACATTGACAAGTGCTACAATTGTAAATAAGTGTTTCTCCGAGCGGGGGCGTCTATATGCTACAGTTACCGCTTACCACCGGAAGGGCCGTGCATTTGTTTGCCAACAACATAAAATGTAGTGCAGGAACTCTAATTAAAGTAATTAATCAGCTGTAAATAAATATACATTTTTGCGAAGCAAAATTACAATTGTCACAGAAAATACGACAATTGTAGGGAAATTCCGATATAAGCCGAACCTCAAGTCAAGATTTCATGAAAATTGTACTAAACCTTGCGCCAATTGTCACGGGTTTCAGAAAATAAAAAGTAGTTTATTAACGATGTGCTAACGTTATTAGTAATAATTTTATGTTGGTGGCAAACAAGCACATATCCTATAGTAAGCGGTAGCCATAGCCTACGGAGGCCTGTGATGTCAGTAACAGTGATATTTTACAATTGTCAGACTTGTAATTATGGTACAATTAAACTAAAGTACAAGTAGCTGAATAAAATTGTGTGGTAAATATGACCATATTTTCCAGCAATAAGGCCACATCTTCCATAAAATTTGATTTTGAAATGTGGCTGTATAGCAGGCACGCGACGACTTGATGCCCCTGCCTTAAATATGAACTTCTGTGCTTAATATTGCTTTGTTTTTATTATTATTATTTTTTTTTGTTTTATTACCGACATTTGTAATTTATTGAGTAATTGTAACTAATCTAGATATGTAAGTATAATTGTTACTAACACAGTAACACAGTATACTCTTTATTTCATTGATTTCTTAGGCTAGGTTTTTTACAAAATGTCTATAAAAGTAAAATACAATAAAACATACAAAAGCAATACAAAACATGTAAACATAATATAAAAAACCTAACCTAGAGAGCCGCCGGCAACGGAGCGGGCCCAAGCTGCCGGTGGTTAGGGCTGCAGGGAGAGGAACCGCCGGACTATGCGCGCCGTGTCCAGGATTACCGCCTTCTGCATCTGACCCTTGACCCAACCACCTAGCGAGAGCCTCTTGAGGTGTTGATCGAGACTCTTCGCTATGAGACCGTTCGCAGAAACAACTATCGGTACAATGATCGCCGAATCAACCTCCCACATGTCGGTTACCTCGTGAGCCAAGTCAAGGTACTTACTGGCTTTGTCCTTCTCGGCCTTCACGAGGTTCTCGTCATGGGGGATGGTGATGTCGATGAGCATTGCCCGGCGTTGGGATCGATCTATCAGCACGATATCAGGCTTATTGGCTACAATAGTCCTGTCCGTGATGATAGATCGATCCCAATAGAGCGTGGCACGACCATTTTCGAGAACTGCCGCAGGTGTGTACTTATAGTACGGCACTTCGAAGCCCACAAGGCCGTATTGAAGAGCAAGCTGCTGGTGTATAATCCTGGCTACGAGGTTGTGTCTGTGCAAGTACTCGGTGTTAACAATCTGAGAACAACCGGAAATAATATGCCTGAGTGACTCACCGGGACGGCGGCATGCCCGACAAATGTCGACCGTACCGTCCTTCAGGATATATTTCCGGCAGTTATTCGTCATGATAACCTCGTCAGCAATTGCACAGGCAAAACCCTCGGTTTCTCCGAAGAGGTCCCCGAATCGTAGCCAGTTCACCGACGCGAGCAGATCTACGTCAGGTCCCGTGAGGGCCTTGTAGAACCGCCCGTGTAGCTCCTTGCTCTTCCATGCGCCTTGCTTATTATTATTATTATTAATATAATGTCATGTATAATGTGTTAAACGTATCGAAATGACTTCTCGTCAATATGATTACCTACTTGACGAATAGAAATTGACCCAAGTTTAAAGCCTGGGCGTGGGGCAGTGGGTCCATGTTGTTGTTGTTGTTGTATTCTGGCCATTTTTTCTGCAACTCGATATCAAACGTGCCTATTTTGCGTGGTCCCAACGCTGACCCAGTACTTGTTGGGGACTTCACATACACCCTTGAATTTCTTCGCAGGTGTATGCATCCTCACCACAGTCCTCACGATGTTTTCCTTCACCGTAAAGCACTTGTGAATATCAAATGATATTTCGTACATAAGTTTTTTGAAAAACTCATTGGTACGAGCCGGGGATCGAACTCACGACTGCTGCGTAGCAGCCGTGCGTTTTACCGCTAGGCCACAAGCGCTCAGTGCGTCCATGTTAAACAAATACAAACGTATGCGTGGTCTGAGTGCACGCTGTCGAAATCCCTTGGACGCTCGACGCGTCACTACCCGCCCCGCTACCCGCCCCACCGGTCGCGCCGCTCGCTTGACGCTTACCAGCTTACCATTCAGGCGACCCTACCGCGAATTACGATATCCGCATATTTCAGGGATTTTTCTCTGTCACTCTAATGACGCCTTCATGAGCGTGAAGAAGTGAGCGTGTAAGAACAATATTAAGGGCTTGTCCATTAATCACGTCATACTTTACAGGGGGAAGGGGGGGGAGGCACAAAACATCACCAATTATCACCATAGGAGAGGGGGGGTCATCGGACAAATCACGTGTAATTTTTTGTTACTCTCTGCTGAACAGCATACTTTTTTTAAAACATAACCAGATGTCAAATCCTGAACTGAGTTTTGAAATTTCGCGGACATTTACCTCGTAGTTTGTAAAAAAGTTTTTTCCATCACGTGTGCTTAATAAAGTACGGAAACTGAAGTGTTATTAAAAGGATTACTGAAGTTGGAAAAAAATTACACGTCATATTGGATAAGTATCACCATGGGGGAGGGGGGGGGTCTAAAATAGGCCAAAATCGTATGACGTGATTAATGGACAAGCCGTAAGGGTGCGGCTCCACTGAGGCGGAGAGGAGCGGATGTGCAAAATTGGCCAATGAGACCGCATGACAGTGTTTCAAATTTTGAATTTGAAGAATGTAATTGGTCAATTTTGCACATCTCCGCTCCTCTCCGCCTCAGTGGAGCTGCGGCTAAGAACTATACTTTTCTCATTTTACTTCCCTTCTGTATATGGCTGGGATAACCTACCGGCTCCTAACAATAGGTATCTACTGGAGACGGATATTTACCGCAAATTCGACGCCGACAGGGCTTTGTGGCGTCAAATTGCAGTTGCATAACGAGCCGCATTCACTGGAGTGCAGCGTCGAACGTAAAGGGATCTGCAGACGAAATGGTTAGGATAGGTAGCAATGCCTTTAGAAAAGCTAACCGTTCTTTAAAAAACCGGCCAAGTGCGAGTCGGACTCGCGCGCGGACGGTTCCGTACCATTATCAATTTATTATTAAAAAAATACAGTTAAATCAACCTCCCTCAAAAGAGAGCCTATCTTATAAGAGATAATTTAATCAAACGAAAAATCGTTGATAGAGTTTAGTAATGTGCATAACATATATATATTTTTTTAATTTTGTATCACGTAGTTTAAAAAAGGAGGCGGGGGACACATTTTTCAGATTTTGAGAGCTGATGTCTCGAAAACGATTTGCTTAAATAAAAATGAGATTTATAAACCTTCATATCATTTTCAAATACCTTTCTATTAATACTCCACACGCTTATATACAACAAAAAAAAATTCTATCCCTCAGTTACATGTATGGAGAGCCCCCACCCCAATGGTTTTTTATTTAGTATCATAATCCTGTAGCGGTTTATACAAACAGCAACACAGCTAGGTATACACTTCAGAAATTGGAAATATTGCATGAAAGAGAATCACACTTACAGTCACATGTCAGTTACATAGAAATGTTGAGCCACTTGGCAAAGGATGCAATTTGGTCGTGTAATATTATGAGTTCGATATTTTTCGTTAACGATCGCGACATTTCCGATGGTCCCCGATGATATGTCATCGAATCTTTGTTGCGCTAAAATTTCAGTATTTGAAAACTAGTTGACATATAATATTCCTTCGTCTACGAAAATTAAGAATTAGCTGTCGGCCATTATTAGACGCTAGATGTCATTGTTCCTAGTGGAAACTGGATATCGACAGTTCTTCATAGATTTGTCTAAAACCGTTTAGTAATTTATTCACGTTTTTTTCAAATCGGATGCCATGATTTATCTGATATTAATAGGCGAGGTATTTTTTCAAGTCAAGGTATTTTCACAAATAGCCATGTTACCGGGAAATTTTAAATTATTTTTTTCATTGACAGAGACAAATGCTATTGCTGTCTTTATTATCATTCGTCACATCTCTTAGTTGACGTTAGTTGAATACTTATGTAACCTTTGTGGAAACATGGTAGATAGACGTTTGACAGTCTACCTATAATCCTTTAATCTGTCAGTAGCCATGCAAATGTTTAATAGAGACTTGATAGTTTCTGGCTGATATTCTAACTTTGAAAAAATATCTGACCGTGACAGCCGCTGAAAGGAAAATGAACGAAAATTTCTACATAGCAGCTTAGCAGTCAAATTACCGGCTCTGAAGTTAGATTGACGTCTCCAGGACTAAAGCGGATGTTATATATAACGTAACTATAGTAACGTCAGCTTCCGGAAAAATTCGCAATCAATCATTGGTTAAACGTTTTTGTTATTACGTAACCATGGTAATGTCACCTTCTGAAGAAACCGCCGGCGATCATTGGCTAACCGTAGCAACGCCCGCTCCATTGGTCAGCAGAGTTCGGCCGAAGTCGTGATACCAGTCTCATAAGATTTCGGAACCCGATTTGTATTATTCGACCAAGTTGCGAACATTGCGAACAATCAACATTCCCGTGTATTGTTTAATTTGAAGTTGACATAATATATATTTATCTCTTTCATTTTCTCTCTGCTCTGTCTTTAATGGTCAGTTAGGAGTGTTGCTGTTTGTACAACACATATCCTTACCAGATTTCGTTACTGTAGCATTTATAGTTTCCGAGTAAATCGGCTGTGACAGACGGACAGACGGACAGACGGACATGACGAATCTATAAGGGTTCCATTTTTGCCATTTTGGCTACGGAACCCTAAAAAAGTACACTAGCGCCAAATGCGTGAGTTACCGTTTTACTGTTTTGTTACCAACTTTTAAGCATAATGCATGGATCGGTAAATGAAGAACGTATACCAATCGTCTGTAGAATCTAACAAAAATGTAAACAAACCTAAAAACTTGCATTATTCCATATTCACACGCTTTTAGGACACAATCTTGGTTTTATTACGAACTTAAAATCTTAAACCTTGAGCTAACACACATTTTCAGTTAAAATTATTTATATTTATTAGTTTTAAATTAACGTAAAAATACATGCGAACATGTTTCACCACATGTATCTATCAAAGACGTCAAACGTCAACTGCTATGGAAACTCAGCCATATTTTGTTTACATTTTTTTAGATTTTGCTGACAATTAGTATAATTATGTAAATTCGCAAGTGTAACAAAAAGTCTGTACTATAACTAAGAGAAAAATAGAACTTTTCCCTCATGAATAACCTTCTTTGTTCTAAAGCTACATTAGCTACTCCCTTTTCACACAATTTTATGATTTTACTAGAAGCTGAGAGCGTAAACAACAAAAAAAAAAAACATTCACACGGTGCAAGAAAGTGTGCAATTAGTTAAGTAAACACTTATGCCCTTTTCACTGGGGTGCAAAATAAAATAAAAAGTAAATTTTACGTTTCTCTCCTGTATGTGCCTTTGTTAGACAGAGAGACGGATGCTAAAATACAGGAAATTACAAACAAAAACCAATCACAGCGTTGGGCTTAGAGTAATCCGATTATAGATTACATTATTTCAACTGGTATATTTTTTCTTGCATACGTCTTATTTTTGCTTTTGTTAATCCTAATAAAGGGACTTGCCAGCAGAGATGGGCAAAATGTAATCTGATTACTTCTTTCCATTTTTACCCATTAAGGTGCATTTAGACCAAACGAGCATTCGCTTATTCGATAGAATGTGAGTGGGCTATACCCCACTCTACGAAATTCGTTCGTTAAGGTTCATTCAGACCAAACGAGCATTCGCTATTCTATGCCCCACTCTACGAAATCAACGAATCTCGTTTTGTGTAACCAACGAATTTCGTAGAGTAGGGGGTTAGAATAGCGAATGCTCGTTTGGTCTGAATGCACCTTGACTCAAAACGTGATTCGTCGAAATTCGTTGATTTCATAGAGTGGGGGATAGAATGAGCGAATGCTCGTTTGGTCTAAATGCACTTTTACGGATGAATGTACGTGTACAAATGTAATCGGAAAGAGTAATCATATCCCTTTTTGCGTCAGGGTTGCTGCGAATATATTTTTTTAATTATAATGCTTTTTTTTAAATATATTAGAGCTTAAAATTTTATTTGTAGTAGTATTATTAAAAGTTACAACACTAAAAAATACTAAAAGTAACACATACGTAGATAAGTAATACCATACACACCATAGATAAGTAAAACCATACAGGTGTCCCTTACCTATATCTTTTTTTTTGATGATGGTAAACGATCACCGTTGCCCATGGACACCCGCAACACCCGTGGTATTTAGCACGGGTGCGGGTGTAGTGTAGCACTTGCGTTGCGGTCGGCAACGAGTTGCCCAATACGCTCTTTTCTTGAAGGTTTGAATTTCTAACTTTGCTATTAGGCAAACCATTGATACTAAGAGTAGGTACCAATGAGAGATACCAAAACTGAATAAATTTCAAAAATGATGTTGTAAATATCGCTAAATATGTCAGTCATTTATGTATAATATCTGGTGCCGATTACATTCGTATGTGAATTTGGAATCTTTGTTACATAGAAGATAACTTAGCCACCTTCCTGAAACAAAAGATTCACAACAGGTTAAAATAACGATGAATATCATTAAACGGTTAAACTCACGTGTCAGTACACGCGACACGTTTCGGAGAGCCTAGGTCTCCATTAACACGCACTGAGCCCGCGGTCACGCGTCGCGAGCGTGACAGGTACTGATAATGGAGATGGACTCTCCGAAACATATCGCGCGTAGAGGCTAATTACACGTGTGCTTAATTCTATTTATGGTGAACTCCCTAGTTTTCTCCATTTTCAGCTACGGGGCTGAGACTTGGACTCTTAAAAAGGCGGACCGTGACCGTATCGACGCGTTTGAGATGTGGTGCTGGAGGAAAATGCTGCAAATTCCTTGGACAGGTTTTCGCACCAACGTATCCATCTTACGCGAACTAGGTGTCAAAACCAGGCTATCAACCATCTGTCTGCGAAGAATTCTGGAGTTTTTCGGTCACATCCCCAGAAAAGAGGGGCATAATCTTGAGCAACTTATCGTTACTGGCAAGATTGATGGTAAACGATCAAGAGGCCGCAGCCCAATAAGATGGACAGATCAAGTCCGTTCTGTGTTGGGTATCCAGCTACACACTGCACTACACGATGCCAAGAACAGGCACAGATGGCGAGACTCCGTAAGACAGAAGCTCATACCACGGGGGCTTCACGACCCTCAGCAATGAGGATTACGACGCAAGGAGGAGGAATTCTATTTATAGTTATTATGCCTCACGAATGCTTAAATTCACCTTAATATAAATTCCAATTCGAAACATTTTCTGGAAAAAGTGATTCTCTCGTTCAAAGTTTTTATAATTTTTATTGTTCTGTAAGTGGATGTACAAAATGTGAGTGTTGTATAAAAGGGAACCGCTGTTCGGGGCCGTAAGACGGGGTTCGGAAAAATAAAAATATTTTTATCACTCAGCTCTCGTCTTTGAATAACTTAGACCGGGAGTTAAGTACGCAATTCCGATATAGTTTTTTTATGTAAAGGAGCTTAGTAGTTGTTTGCCTGTCGTAGTAATCTAGACAAATAATATATTGATTTAAACTTTCACGATTATCACTCATATTACCATATTATCATTACGTTTACGCGATTAAGACCCGTTTGTCTTTAAAATATGTGCTAGACAATAATGTTTAATATTCGTAATATTTTACGATATTTGCTGACCAATCTCACTAGCACAATAAAACGTTCATAGGTACTAAGTAAAAACAGTGAAAATCGAATAAAGCACATATTATATTGGTACCCATATAATATAATGATGGTTATATATTCTAGCACAAAACTTCATCATACCATTTACTACCATATTCTGATTAGGAAAAAGTAGGAGAAAAATATTTCACTCGAATAGGTAACTTCCAATCTTCCATAGCATTCGTTTCTTAGGTTTCTGCTGTTGGTGGCATACTGGCTTGCAGTGTAAAGAACACATTATTTTCACATTTATTTGGAAGACGTAGCTCAGAAGGTCTAGTCAAGATGCCATTCTACAATTGTATATGATAAGTAAGATAAATGTATGAGGATATTGAGAATGAAAGATTTGTACGAAAAGTCACGTGCCCATTTCCATACATTAATATGGTCCCTTGACTTATCGCTTATTGTACAGGGTGAACGATATACATGAAGTGTTACCAAGTAGATTTTATTAGTGTCAAAGTAATAGCGGCTTATTATCGGAAATATGTTTTGGACCGCAAACATAAGAACGAAACTGAGCCGAAGCTCATAAAGATCGATTTCACGTGTCATTTCTCCAGTGCATTGAGTTTCGGACTTTTTATGTAGTCTATTTTGAAGAGAAAGGTGAGAGCAATTAAACATGCTAGTATAAATGCGATGAAGAAAGCGATCGTATTTCACTGGCACATACCACTACCCAGTGGCCACAAACGTGCTGCGAGCGGTTTACTAATGTTTGGCAAATATTTTTTCCCAAAGTATCACATCGCAAACTATTTTTCCCAAATTTTCACTTGGCAAAAATTCAATTGTCAAAACTACTTATCGCAATTTTACAGTTAGCAAGCCTTTTTGTTGGCAAGCGATTGTTTAGCAAATAATTACTTGGTTGTTTTTATTTTCCCAAAATATTTTTTGGCAAATGCATCGTTTGGCGTAACATACTAATCCCAAAATATTGTATGGCATACGATTTATACCGCATATACAATATTACATCACAACCAATTTTTCGCATCAAGTCATTTCGCCGAAAGATCATATTCCAATTGAATCTTATGAAATCGTTTTATTTCCCAACTAAATGGTTGGAAATTCTATCTTTGGGCTTGGTTTTTATTTTAATTGGAACTTTTTAAAATGCATATTTTCATGTAGTTGATGGTTTGATTGGTTAAAGAGTATTATATAAAGGGAGAATATGCTAACAAATGGTAGATATTAATATCAGTTGCGTCATTCATAAGCAATATAAAAGAAATTCTGTAACATTTAAAAATAAATAAACCTTACCTATATAAATTAGTTAAGCGAGTCGAGTGACCGCGCATATAATCTCGTTAAGAGATTTTGCAAAAAAAACATGTAATTAATTATAAGTCTTTTTTATTCAATAAATAGTTCTAAATTTTAAATTTTTTTAATTTTTTTGGATACCCTCCGACTCTCGGACGGAAACTACGCAATATTTAAGGCTCGTCAATTAATTTATCACAAAAATTCATAATAGTGCTTAAAACATACCCAAAAGTGCAGGAAACTTGAAACAAACACAACACAACCATCGGAAGAAAAGAGGAAACGTTTTTGGTGAGATATTTCATGCGTATTTACTACGAAAACAATTAGAAAATATCTCCCTCCATTTTGATTGCACGCACACATACATAACTTCAAATTAACAGCCAAGAATTTTGAAAAAAACTGTGACAAAAAGGGGTAAGCACCCTTCGAAATTTAACTTCACAAACCTCTGTCACTGCCACTCACATGACTCACATCAAAGAACTGTCAGTGTCAAACTCGTGACAGTGAGACATTTACGTTTCGTTCAGAAATTTGGCACTTGGTAGCGTTCAGAAGCAGAAATTTATTTTATGCAAAATTTCAAACTTGAAAAAAATTAAATGCTTTAAGTGTAATACAGAAACTGAGACTAAGGACTTTTTAAAATGCAAAATATGTATGATGGAGTATGAAATAAAATGCGTAAATGTCACTACCAAGCGTTTTGATTTAATGACAAAAATTCAAAAAACGTCGTGGAAATGTCCTTCTTGTCGGACGAAGCCGAGTACATCTCAAGCCAAAAGTAATACAAATAAAGTGCTTAGGAAAACTGTGACCTTGAGGCAAAGACCTTCCCGCATGGCAAAAACAGTCACGTCTGTCCCAAATTCAGAGGAAAATAATGAGAGTGAAACTGATAACCAACAAGATCACGCCATTCTTTTGTCCGATCTACAATCTGGTGACACGTTAGACAATGAAACCGATATCCAGACATCTGACATGGACAGCGACTCTCCATCATCATCTGATAGCGAAAATTTTAACGAAACACGCCGTAGTGCGCGGAGTTTGCCAAATATATCTACTATTGATGCTCAGACTATTAATGATCTAAATTTGGAGTGCGCATAATGAAATAGAACGTTTAAACTCTGAAGTAACTGGGCTAAACAAACAACTCTCAGAAAAACAAAAAAAAATTGATACTTATAAACATCTCTTATCAGATACAGGAAACGTAAAAAAATCTACGCCTTTAAAAACAAAACATTTAAAAAATTCGGAACGAACCCCAAAGAAACCTACAGAACCCACTATTTCGAAAAAACCAGTAGAGGTTACCATGAAATCCCAAAAACAGGATGCTGCTACCAGTCCAATAATCGCAGCTAGCGTACGTTGCGAACAAGAACATGAAATTCATGGTTCTAGTATGCCTACAAATAATAAAATATTGATATTTTCCGATAACCAAGGGCAAGGATTAGTGCAGAAATTGATAAAAAATAGGAAGAAACTCACAGTTAAAAATAACTTTGACATACAAACAATCAGGAAAACAGATGCAACTACCGAAGAAGTACTAAAACCATGCGACAGTATGTGTAGGGATTTCACCTTTGAAGATCACATCATTCTCATGATTGGGAGCAATGATTGTAACCCATTTAAGATTATTTCCGAGTTAAGCGCAACACTAAAAAAATTAAAACATACCAATGTATTCGTCATCAATGTTGTAAAAAATATTCATCTAAACGAATACAAACTGAATGAACAATTAAAACTAGTAATCAACAATTTCCAAAACTGTGCATTTGTTGAAACAAACCGCAATGTCGCGGAAGGCATAATTCATGAAATAAATAAGTTAGAATATCGCAGAAAATTCTTAACATATTATGCACCCAAAACTGGTATACAAGCAGATGGAGAAAAATCTGAATTTCTGGTTGATAAAGATAATATGAGTAAAAAGATTGATCGAAGTAAAATTACATACTACTTTAAAGAAATTAGGAAAGCCAACACTGCTTCACTAGATCACAGCGCCATTAACAGCAACCGCTCCGTATGTGATGCTGTGATTGAAAACTTACCTGGATCCCAAAATTCGACTGGAGCTGAGAAAAATGTGCCAAATATCTCGGCTGACTTTTTTCGTGAATAATGTTATAATGTTTCATCAAAATATTTGCGGTCTTCTAAGTAAAAAAGAATCATTAGAAATTTGTCTACAGGAACTTTCAGATACTAACATCGACATTGACGTAATCTGCCTATCAGAAACATTTGTGAAGTCTGGCGATGAAAAAAACATTTACATTAAAAATTACAAAGTGTGTTCCTATTTTTCGAGAACCCGGCAAAAACGAGGTGGAGTGTGTATATTATGTAAAAACCATGTACAATACAAAGAACTAACACTCTTAAACAATTTTTCCACAGAATATACTTTTGAATGTTGCGGTATTGAAATCCCCGCGTATAAGTGTATTGTCATTTGTGTGTACAGAATACCTAACTCAAATGTTAATATATTTCTTTCAAAATTAGAAGATTTGTTACATCTATTACATAGACGGGTGTCGACAAGAATAATAATTACAGGTGATTTTAATATAAACACCCTTATTGAGACAAAATATACCCGTGAACTACGAAGCATATTGCAAAACTATAACTTTTTTTTGCACGTAAAAGTACCTACTAGGTTAAATTCTTGTATCGACCATATCGTTAGCAACATACCAAATGCAACTGTTGGAATTCACCCCTTATACCTCTCAGACCACAACACAGGCCAAACACTAACTTTTGAAGTTGAAAACAAGTATCAACCAATACAATATTGGTATGTATTTAAAAGGGACTTAAGTGAACAAAATATATGTAAATTTATTGAATGTATAGCAAATTTAAAATGGTCTGACGTGTATGAATGTAGGGATCTTAATCAAGCATTTAATGTTTTCCATGATACATTCGTATTATTTTATAATCTATGTTTCCCAACAAGAAAGATAAAAATGTGCAACAAGGTTCAAAAATGTAACTGGTTGACAAAGGGTATACAAACATCAACTTTAACGAAAAGGAAACTACGTTTTAACTACTACAAAACTAGAAAGAATGAGGACAGACTAATTTATCGCAGGTATTCCAATATTTTAAAATCATGCATCAAACATTCCCAAAGAAAGATAAATCACAAACATTTGTGCAATTCAAAAAACAAATGCAAAGCATCTTGGGATATTATTCAAAATAAATCATCCAAAACGTCAAAGCCACCAGAGATCATTAATAAAATCAATCATGGCGGTAATCCGGTCACTTGTGAGGAGGAAATTGCGAATATATTTAATAACTTCTATATTAACCAGGGTAATAATGAGTATGACTACAAACAGCATTCTATAAAACAGAATATCTGTCAGTCAACAATGTTTCTATATCCCTGCGACGAAAACGAGGTGTTAAAACTAATCCAATCGTTAACCAATACAAATTCTACTGGACACGATGATATTTCTACGAAAGTGCTTAAAAAATGTGGAGATAAGATAGCATCCGTCTTGAGTCACTTAATAAATTTGTCATTCTCACTTGGAGTCTTCCCGGATAAACTAAAAAAGGCTATAGTCAAACCACTATATAAAAAGCATTGCAGAGAGGAAGTAAGCAATTATCGTCCAATAGCATTACTATCTATATTCTCAAAGATCTTTGAAAAAGCCATGCACGAACGAATAACTAGGTTTTGTAGCAAATTCGACATCATTACTGAAAATCAAAACGGCTTCCAAAAAGGAAAATCCACTTCACTTGCAGCATTTAACCTTGTTAGAAAAATAACAGAGGAAATTGACAAAAAGAACCCCGTAGTAACTTTATTTTTTGACATGACCAAAGCCTTCGATTTTGTCTCACATAAACGCCTTTTAAAAAAATGTGAAGCATATGGACTAAGGGGACAGGCATTTGAATGGATAAATAGCTACCTCACAAATAGAACCCAAACTGTACAGTTAGATAGCATATCAGCAAATAAAGTTTTAGTTCACACTAGATCATCAGATAGAATAATAACCGCTGGAGTGCCGCAAGGCAGCGTCCTAGGACCTCTCTTATTTCTCATCTATATTAACGATTTACCATTGGCCACAAAATATGAATGCGTACTATTTGCTGATGACGTCTCAGTAGTAATACCTTGTGAAAATATGGACACTTTTAACACTGACATAAATAACACAGTAAGCGACATAATACTTTGGATGAAACAAAATAATTTACAACCCAATATAGAAAAAACTACATTTATTAATTTTTATAACAGGAAAAAAAAAGTTGACATAAATATAACATATAACAATGAAATAATTAATGAAACAGATGAATTTAAATTTTTAGGAATAGTATTAGATACACATTGCAAATGGAATAAACAAGTAGATAAGAAATGTTCTCAAATAAATAGTTTCGTGTACGTTTTGCGAAGACTAGCAATATTGGCCAACAGGTCAATATCTCTTACAGCTTACCATGGATACGTAACATCTGTCCTCAGATATGGTATTCTCCTTTGGGGAAACTCTAGCGAAACCAAAAGAGTGTTTGGGAGTCAAAAAAAATGTATCCGTGCCATTTGTCGTAAGACACGTAAAACCTCGTGTCGTTCATTGTTTCAGGACTTGAATTTGTTAACTTTGCCATCCTTGTACATTTTGGAAGCTTGCAAATTTGTCAAATCACACCCAGAATTGTTTACGAAATTAAAAAATGTATGTAAGTTTAATACACGTTACCCTGACAGACTTGTACCGACAGTGAAATACAATACTAAATTATGTAACCAAAATTCTTACCTTATGTCAATAAAATTATATAATAATTTACCTAGTAACATAAAAGAGTTGCCATTGACATTGTTTATAAGGAAACTTCAGGAATGGTTAATTCGGAATTGCTTCTACTCACTGAACGAGTATCTAAATATGTAAATGACATCTATACCAACCTTATAATCTCATAAATTATTTTATTAAATTATTTGACTGAGCCGAAATTTATGTGGGTACCTATCTTGTGTTTTTTTTATTATCGAATTTATTGATGTTGTAAGTGAATGTAAATAGTTATTATTGTTTTGTAGTTTTAGATGTAAATATTTACATTTAGTTTTAAAGTAGTTTTTAGTTTTAATTTTGCATGCCGATAGTGTTGGCGAGAGATGCTGAACCTTTATATGTAATTAATAACAACTTTGTAACCATGTCTCTAGCAAAATAAATAAATTCTTCTTCTTTTAGTTTAGCTGGCAAATTACGAGTACCAATGTTTTTGGGTATAGTTTGAGGCGAATTTTATATAGGTATGTTTATGTTTTTTTTTTTATAAAATCTCACACGGGGTTTTATATTATGTTGATAAACAATTAAAAGTCGGGTTCTAGTAACAGTAATTTAGATGAAACTGACGAGGGAACGCAATGCCGAGGGAATAACAAAACAGTCGGTTCTGGCTCTCGCCGGCCGCTGCCGCGGCACGCTCGCTTCGCTCGCTCGGCTCGTGCGCTGTGTGGTCGCAGTTTCACCTAAAACTCCTCCTCGCTTCGCTCGTCGTCGTACCTAACGGTGGCTCTGGGATAGTTTTTTTTATGAAAATGAAAATAAAAATATAGTTTTTTTATCCGTGGCTATGTGTGCTTTCTTAGTATCTACCAATAAAAAATATTATTTTCTCACTTCATTTATTATGATACCAATTATTCATGAAATACATTTTTTGCTCCAGGCAAGTTCAAGTCAAGGGTTGTGCACAAAAGTACGAAATTCCTGTAGGATACGAACTTTAAAATAATATTATCATTTGCCAGGCTGTTGCTATAAGTAGAGCTTGTGAAGTATCCAATTTGGGAATTTTTTTTTTGGATTTTAACTTATGACAAAATAAAACATTTGCTTAATAAGCATTTGCTTAATAAAATTTTGACGAAGTAAAACTTTGCAAAATAATAATTTGATCAAATGAATAAAATGAGAAATGTAACTTTGCTAAAGATTTGTTTGGGAAATGAGACTATTGCAATAAGTTGTTTGGGAAGTGATATTTGGGAAACATAATTTGCCAAATGGCAGTACACCGCTGCGAGCATATATTTTTTTACCATTTGAAGACCACCATCTGAAGATTTGGTAGTATATTGACTAAATGTATATTTTATCACAAAATGTAATATTTTTCCTCTTGTTTTTTCTTACTTATAGTACAGTAATAAATTGTCGCAACTAAAAAATCGCAGTCCTTTGAAATTGGTAACACTTCACATCGTTCACCCTGTTTACGATTGCAGACTGGCATCTTGGGTAGGTCTGCAGATAAACGCGACTAAGGCTTAGCACTATTAGGGTTTGCAAGCGGATCCGAAAATGTATGAAGGATCCGGATAATACGGATCCAGATCCGGATAATTGCATACATTTTGGATCCGGATTACGAACCCTACTTAGCACGCACTGCGGGTTTTTTTCTTGCGGTTGCGGTCTGGCCGAAAACGCCGAACCGCGGAGGAACTCGCACTGCGGTTGCGTTTCCGCGGTTTTCACGTTCAGTATGACAATGGATTTCCTCAGAGTAGTATGTGTTGTGGCCTTAGTTTTAAGAAATAAAAAAATAAAGAATGTCTTCGCCAACATAAGTACTGGGTGCATCCTCTAACAGGTCAAAGATAATTTGAAGGGATATTTTTGTAAGAAGTACGAAACAACAAAGACATTTTTTAAACTACTACAGGATATCAATTAGTAGTTATGATAAATTATTGCGAATGGTTAATGCATATGCATAATGCAGCGCACAACACATACGTCACTGCTCCGCTCTCTGAGCCGAACTGACGAAAAAACCGCTTTTTACGAACCGCAGTGGGGGCGCTGCCGTACATGAAGTATGGGATACATAAAAACGCGCGGTTGCAAACCGCGAATCAAAATGTAGCAAGTTGCGTTTTTAAAATCAGTCACTGAAATAAATCGCAAGTGCGTGCGCTCATAAAGAATGCCGCACGTTACATTTTATGCGGTAGCCGAAACGCTTTTTAAAAACCGCAGTGCGTGCTAAACCTAAGATGGGGAAAATTTAGTTTTAGATTTTGAATGGTGAAAACAAGCGTGGCATTGTATTTGTTTAATTGGTTTCCATTTTAACTAAATGTAGAACTTTTATAGATATAATACGATTATTGCGTCCCAGCTCCTGTTCCACAAAATAGAATCAAGCGGAAAAGTTTTTTTTCCTTTTACAGTATCGCCATGGAAACTTTCTCATCGCGCTGTTTCTTTAAAAACGTCCGCTTACATAATAATAATGTTTCTTTTTTCTTTGGATTTGTTTATATAATTAGATACGAGAAACTTTTACCTTCTTAGATAACATAACATTTCCCTTTCTTTGTTTTTTTATGAAAGTATTTTCATTGTTATTACCTTTGTTAAAATTTTAACATCCAGAAATAAGTTAGGTATATTTTTAATAGATCGTGTTTTCTATTTTTACAAGCTTTTATTTAGTTTCACCTGTCCCGTTGTCTGTCGTTCTGTAATCAAATCTTGCAACTTAAATTTGAACGATTTGTTAGATGAGTTTCCCAAACGCAGTTTTTCCTAGCAGATAATTTTCTTTTCGCATTTTTTCCCGAAAGCGATTATCCTACTCACTTTTTTTCTCTATAGCTTATTTTTACGGTCGCTTTATTTCTGTTTCAGATATTTTTCTGTCTGAATTTTAACCTGAAGTTAAATTTTCCTCTGCAGCATATTTTACAGTAGCTTTGTTTCTGTTTCCGATATTTTTCTGTCTGAATTTTAACCTACAGTTCAGATTTCCTTTGCAGCTTATTTTTACAATCGCTTTGCTTCTGTTTTCGGATATTTTCTGCCGTAATTTTAACCTGCAGTTAATTTATACTTTTTTTTATCCATAGCTATATTTTCCAATAGTTTTCTTTCGCTGTTCCGTTTATATGATTCTATTAATGTAAGGTACAGTCGGCTAATTTCAAAAATGTCTGATACGAAAGTATCTTGGGGTATTCCAATATAATTTTTTAGGATTCCGTAGTCAACTGGGAACCTTTATAGTTTTGCCATGTCTGCCCGTCTGTCTGTATGTTGGAGGATAATCTTAGTAAACGGTAGTAATAGAAAGCTGGAATTGCTGACACCAATATGTAAGCCACTGATGCCAACAAGGTGCGCAAATAAAAAAATAGAAAAAAATTGTACAGTAAAGCCTGGCAAGATAGTATTAAACCTTGGCCACCATGCGGATTTTCATTGGTACTAATTAATTTTACTTTAATATTTTAAAAATACTATCTATTTTGCCGAAAAAAATACTAAAAGAAGCTTTAAAAAGAAAACTGAATGCGGTAAATTACTCATAACCAAAAAAGGATGAGGGATTTCACAGCAATCCGGGTAACAATGTTTTCCGAACAGTGTTTCGCAGCCGTGACACTTCAAAGAGGTCTACCATGAACCACGAACGAAGTTTTGCGTCTCTATAGGCTTACGGACGTAATAACCAGTGCGACAGAGAGGTAAAATTTCGTTCGTGGTTCTGAGTAGACCTCATTATTGCCATATGAAAGCGGTATATAGCCACATGAATTCAGGGTTTAATACTAACTTGCTAGGCTTTACCTCCCGAACACCAAAAGTGGGGGATGATTTTTTTTTAACCCCATCGTGTGACATATCGTTGGATAGGTATTTGAAAAATTATGGGGGTTTTCTAAATTAATTTTTTGACACAGGGTAAATTTTTGGAAATAATCGCCCCGGAAGTTAAAAAAAATGCGTCCCCCCCCTCTAACTTTTGAACCGTAAGTCCAAAAATTATGAAATAAATCATGAATCGCTCCATCAGGATCCCCCATTTTTAGGGTTCCGTAGCCAAAATGGCAAAAACGGAACCCTTATAAATTCGTCATGTCCGTCTGTCCGTCTGTCCGTCTATCACAGCCGATTTACTCGGAAACTATAAATGCTACAGTAACGAAATTTGGTGAGGATATGTGTTGTATGAACCGCAGCACGATTATGACACTAAATTGTAAAAAAAACCATTGGAGTGGGGGCCTTCCATACATGTAACTGAGGGATAAAAAATTTTTTTTAGTTGTATATAAGCGTGTGGGGTATTAATAAAAAGGTCTTTGAAAATAATATGAAGGTTTGTAAATCTTATTTTTATTTAAGCAAATCGTTTTCGAGATATCAGCTCTCAAAGTCTGAAAAATTCCCCCCCCCTCTATTTTTTAAACTACGCGATATAAAATTCTAAAAAAAATATATGTTATGCACATTAATAAACTCTGTCAACGATTTTAAATTATCTCTTATAGTTTTTCAGGAAGGTTGATTTAACTGTATTTTTTTAATAATAAATTGATAATGGTACGGAACCCTTTGCGCGCGAGTCCGACTCGCACTTGGCCGGTTTTTTTCAAAATATATTACTAACTGCTCTATGCGAAACACGCAAATGACAATGTCAATGCCTTGCCTACTCATCAAAGAGTAAAGTAATATATATGATAAAGAGAGCCCTCTTGTGGAATTTTCTTGCATGCATGGTTGAAGCACCATCTTTAAATTCGTTCCGGAACTAATCATGTATACACCCATTAATATGTATACACAGTCATAGCCTGCTAATGATTAGTTCCGAGTAACGAGTTATTTTGTTCTGGTTTTTAAGTTTCTCTACATTTTCAAAATATAACACACTTGAAAACCAAAACAAAATAACTCGTTACCCAAAAAAAAATATATATATACCTATAGGAAGAATAAAATAAAACACAAATTTTATAGTTTTCATTATTTTCTATTTTTGTAAAATATAAGCGTCAATATCGCGAACAAAGCGTCTATTTCGCACAATCAATACAAAAATAACAGCATAACACAAAAATGTGCTTTTAGCACAACACAAAATTAAAAGCGTCAATATCGCGAACAAATAAGCGTCTATTTAGCACAATTGATAATGTTTAATACAACAGAAAACAGCGGAGCAGTTAAATACAGAAACTTTTACGGAGGAATAAGTTCAACTCAACGTAAAAAGCGAAGAAAAGCAAAGAAAACATGCTACTTGTTTACATGTGCAATGCCAAAACTCTTTCAAACTTCATCTTGACTTCAACGACAAATTAGTGGTCGTTTTTTTGTTAGATTTTATGGCATCATTAGTGGTCGTTCAATATTTCACACATAATAAAGTTTTGGTAACCTATTAATTAATAAATACTACTTTAAGTTATTAAAAATATTTATTAATTTTATACCTACCTCTAAATAGTAAATTTTAATAAAATACTAAATATTTTAATAAATTTTAACAAACAGTGACATCTATTGGTAACAATCAGGGCTACACGTAGTAGTAACAGGCACGCACACACGTACGCTAAACAAAGGGTGCATGTGTGCGTGCCTATTTTCGGAACTGCAAAGCAGATGGAACCGCTATCTAAGGGAATTGACCCGTACAAAGAAAGTGTCTAGCCCCTGCTACTCATTGTGAAGTATTAATTTTTTATGATATAGAAGTATAGAACTTTCAATAACCTATTCAATT